>JAOTOM010002447.1:32500-102987 GCA_034440615.1 Ashinkailepas kermadecensis
TTGCCAGGTCGACAAACGCCACATGACACCCTTCATTGGAGCGACGGGCCCCATTGACCGCACACTGGATCACAAAGTTGTGCTCCAGCACGCCATCAAAGGACCGGAAGCCCTTCTGACCGGGTGACAGGACATCTCCCGCCTCTGCCCAGGCGCTCAGCTGGTCCGCCCACACCCCAGCGTACAGCTTGGCCACCGTCAAGCCTAATGCTATCGGGCGCCAGCTGGCAGCCACGCTGGGATCGCCACCCTTGTGGATCAAGACTGTCTCGGACTCCTTCCACGACGGCGGCACACGCTGCGCTCGCCGGCACAGCTCAAATGCCGCCGCCAGGAGGAGACAGTCGGGATCCAGGGCGCGCCACGCGGCATAGCGCAGGCCGTCAGCGCCCGGCGCCGTGTTGGAAGCAGGACGCAGGCGGCGCCAGACCTCATCTCGGTTGGCGGGCGCCGTCAGGTGCGGGCAGTCGGGGGCACGCCCTAACTGGGGGGCCCCGGCCGGCCAGTCCGCCCACGGTTCCCGCTCCCCCGGCTGGGCAGCCAGGGGCGCGGCAAAGTGGGCTCGCAGGTCGGCCTCCGACACCCCACAACGCGGTGCCGCCCCCTCGAGAAGGCCCCGCACCGCCTTGGCGCGGTCGGTCCTGTAGAGCCGCTGGATGCGGATGGCCTCGCGGGGGTCATGCATCGGGGCCCGCCAGGGGACCCGGTGACTCTCACCGCGCGGCACAGCCGGTTCGGGACGGGGTGGGGCAGGGGGTCCGTGGACGGGCACACGTGCATGCGGGGCCACGGGGGGACGAGGGGGGCGAGAGGGAGGAGGTCTGCGGCCGGGCGCCCGGGCGGCAGTGCCCGGCGCACCAGCACCGTTGCGACCGCCGCCCGTCCGGCCGGCCGCACGCCTGAGATGGTGCTCGGCGTTGAGCTCCTCCGCTCGATGGCAGAGCTCCTCCAGGACCGGCTCGACCTCCGTCCAACAGGCCCTGCGATCGAGCAGATCCTGGAGGCGCTCCAGGAGCTCCTGCTGGAGAGGCGACAAGCGCCTCTCAGCCGGAGCAGGGGTCACCGCCCGGGGGGTGTCAGGTGTCCCCGGGGCAGGGCGGGGCGGAGTGGCAGCCGCCCCACCCGCAGCCGCCCCACGGCCGCGGCCACGACCCCGGCCACGACCACGGCCTCGGCCACGGCCACGACCACCGCCGCGGCCACGGCCACGGGGCGCCGGCGGAGGCCCACGCGGGGACCGGGGCCCGGACGAACCAGACGCCGTGGGCCCGCGGTTCCTCGGCGGGGTTGACCCCGGGGAAGGTCGGCGAGGAGTCGGAGACGGGACAGCGCCGGACGACCCCGAGTCAGGGTCGGACGCCGGCACCGCCCGCCGGGGAGGGGACAAGGAGTCTGTCAGATAGACAGATAGACAGATAGACAGATAGACAGATAGACAGATAGACAGATAGATAGATAGATAGGATAGATAGGATAGATAGACAGATAGACAGATAGATAGATTGATAGATAGGATAGATAGGATAGATAGATAGATAGATAGGATAGATAGCTTCATCATGCCTAGCTTTTCAAAACCTGCTTCCGCCCCTGCGCACCCCTCTGCGGTCGCACCGGATTCTCGCGCCGCCGCTACCTCAGCACCTCCCACATCCGCCCCTTCCCTCGGTTCCTGCGGCCCGACACCGATGCCGACGGGACGGCGGCAGTGGCCGTCGGCCGTCGAGAAAGATGGGGTGAGACAGGTCAGAAATGGGGATAGAACACAGAATAAGAACATGGGAAGAGCAGATGTTGAGCATTCGAGTAACTAAGCTTGAGATTTGGACTGAATTTGCTGGCGGTAGAACCAAGCCTCCGTAAGATAGGCAGGTAGGGATGATTCGCCCGGTAGGCAGGATGGGCCGGGACTGGTCCACTTGTCAGATAGGCAATCATCAAGCACCCTGACTGGTCCACTAGGATACCAAAGAATACTATGATATATATATATATATATATATATATATATATATATATATATACATATTATACACATACTAGTATCTTTGGCGGCAGTCGGTCAGCCCGCTGCGAGCCCACGGTCCTTGTCGCCCGGCCTCGGCGCCGGTCCTAGTATATAGCCGTTCTATTCACTCTTGTATTCATTTATTATTGATGTATCCTACTTTTACATTTCAGGCTAAAGGCGTAATATCGGAAGGTCACCCATTCAACTACCGCCACGGCCCGACAGTGGTTTACTTAGAACAAAATCTCAGCAAAGGAATGATACCAAGCCCACGCGCACCCAACCTTTCTTCTGTTGACACAAAGACGAGTATCCAAAAGAAGCAAATTGTAAAGCCTAAGAAATGGCAGACGCATCGAAAATCCTTGAGGAGCTCGAGTCGTATGTGAATGAAGCAAATTTAGACGGGTTTCTGAAGGGAATCCAGTATGAGGGTTTTGATCCTGTCCTGATGTTGAGGGAACTCCAGGCCATGTCCATCGCTGGAGACAGGTCAGCGGAGTTCCACAACGACGTGGCCAAGCTGGTCACCCTCCAGCTTGAGAGGGGCTCGAATGTGTTTCAACACAAGAAAGACTACGCGAGTTGTGCAAGTTCACTGTTAATTATTTAGATAACCGATGGTGAGAATGCCACGAAGGGCCAGATAGGTTCGTTGCTGACCGAAATCACCTTCCGCGCTAGTCCTCGGTCTTCAAACACGGTCGACAGCGGCGGGCGCGCGGGGTATGTCGCGTGCATAAAATCATGATCAATCAACATGATACACTAGGTACTCCTTAGAAATCAACCCTTCCATCATGTTCCAACAGTGTCCTTACATTTCGGGCTAGAGGCGTAAAATCATAACATCATCCACCCAACAGCAGCCCCGGCCGGACCGTGGCTTACATCGAAGCAAACCTACGCAGAGAACTTATACAAACCCTAGGATTTGCACGGTCAGGCATTCCGCAGGTTGGACAGGTTCGCTGTGAATTTTGAATAATGGTCAGTCAGAATGCCACGAAATGCCGATTTGCCTTCGAATAACTCGATAACCGTCAGTCGGATTGCGACGAAACTTTCAGGGAAGATTGGTTCGTTACCCGAGCGAATCACTTCTCACACAAGCAGTTGGGCGCTAAACACGGCCGCAAGTCTAAGGGAAGGGTCCGTCGGGATATTTTTTTAAAAGTTCTTTAATCTCTGTCTACCTGGCGTGGTACACTAGGTACTCCTTAATAATAAAACCTCGCTCCTCATTTCGGGCTAGAAGCGTGATATAATGCGGTCACCCATCCAATTGCAGCCGCGGCCGGATAGTGGTTCACCTCGAAGAAAATCACGCTGGGCACTTACACCAAACACTATCGTTTGTACATCAAGTCGGTGGCAGGTTCTACAAATTTGATGTTGATTATTTCGACAATCGTCCGTCGGAATGCCACGAAACCTTGACGGTTGGAAAGATTGGTTATTTGCCTACCCGAATCACCTATCGTGCCAGTCGTCGGACTTCAACACGTTCGCCAGCGGCCGACGCGCGGCCGCTGTGTTGCGTGCATAAGATATGAACAAACTAGTCGAATACTGCCAAAGTCGCACTATGCCAGTTTAAGCCACTGCGGACCGACAATGTTTGCCGCCGAATAACTCGATAACCGTAAGTGGGATTACCACGAAACTTTGACGAAAGGCAAGATTGGTTCGTTGCCTACACGAATCTCTTATCGCGCAGGCCGTCGGACTCCAAACATGGCCGTCAGCGGCCGGCGCGTGGCAAGTTGCGTGTAAAATGCCAAGGTGTTGCTGTCTGCCCGAAAGGCTACCAGGTGCCGCCACCAGGCAGAGGAGCCGTTCGTTGATTAGCCGCCAGGGGCCGGCAGGAAGATGGACAGCCGTCCTTTAGTACTGGCGTCGTCCGCTCTGACATCGATTGAATTTAAATGTTAAGCAAGCATGAGCGTTTTGCTTGCATTGCATGTTGCAAATTGTGCGCCTATTGTTATAACAGGATTACACTGAATAGTCCAAAATTAAATCGGCATAATTAACCCATAATTACGTGCGTGAAATTAGCTACCCGAGGATGCGACGCCACTGCGACTCTGCTGCATTAACGAATTCACTTTGGACAAATCAGGAGCTTCCCTTCTGTAGCATCGTTCCCTTCCGTTGCATCGTTTTCCGCCTGTCATTGGCAAAAATGAGATGGGTGAGATAAAAAAATCACTGAAATTCACCAAGTGGGAATATCGTCAAGACGTTGGTCAAAAGTGGCGCCCAATAGTTCAGGCCAACTGCAAAACCCCTAAACCAAACCGCAACACACATCCGTGAACGTTCCACAAACATCGCTATGTAATTGGTGAATCGACGTTTCCAAAACTCAGCCGTTCCGGCCAAAGTAAACGGTGTGGATGAAGAAACCATACAGGGGATTACGATGGACCCGAGTCCATTGTATGACTGTAGTCACATGCTGTGATTCAAAGTTTTTATGTTGACATGTAACTTGTACTGCTCTTTTGCTTAGGTGACTTCACCTGTTACTGGACGATTTTGCCCGTTGGCGAGGATGCTGAATAAACAAACTTACACATCGTCAAATAAAAAATCAGAATTATTTAGGTCTGAAAATATAGTGGGCGAAATCCGATGAGTTTTGCTTTGGGGGGGTTAGTACGTTTGCACTTCGCCCCCCCCCAATGTTTTTAAAAATACACCCCTAAGACACCCCTAACTGTGACGTTGCATATTTCGTGGACTGCAGCCACGGAGCGTTCTGTGAAATTTCGCGCCGGATCACTTATGTGAGCCATTTGTGTCGCTGTTCGCAAACCTTCCCACTAATTTTTATGATTAGCATTTATTTCATGCTGTTACATTAAAGCAATGTGGTTGAATCACTTGTTGGCAACACCAGTAGTTCTACAAAGCTCCCACCTATGATCTTATTGTTATCGGCCACTGATGCCTAATTTAATGCTCATGGTGTCAAAAATAAAAAGATAAAAATGCGAAACTATTCTGAGATAGCTCGTGTTCTAGGTAGTTGAATGTCAGACATGTCCAGGGCAGGCTAAGACAGGCATGTCAAGGGCAGGGATGACATTTACATTGGTCATTGTACGGTGAACATGCCGACAGCGGACCGACGCTATCTGGACGCCAGTGGCCCGCTGTCGGCTGAGGAGTGGAATGTCCGCCAAGCCGACATGCAGCCGAAACCCAGCCAACGTGGGACCGTTGCCAGGCTGCTGTCGGGATGCTTGGGGCCCGCTTCGGCTGGGGAGTGGGATGTCTGACAACGGCCCGACGTCAGCCGGCCGCTATTGATATGCCGAATTCAACCCGACATACGTTGATATTCCAGATCAGTATGCCGATGTCGGGCCGAGAGTGGCCCGATGTCGGCATGCCGATCCGCTGTCACGAGATGTCGAGATCGCCCCGACACATGTGGACAGCGGGTCGACATCGACATGTTTACTGGGTGGAGACGCAAATAATCAGAAAAAGAAGTTTCTGAAGGTAGTGTCTAGCATACTGCTGTTTCACCTCAACAGATGAGAATTTGACCACACTGCAACGGAAAACCCTCGCCGGTAGGAGCATAACATTCATTAGTGACATCTTCGCACAATCTAGCCAAATCGTATCCACTCCACAACATTACTTGCGAATTTACAATGTCTTCCTTGGCCCGCACATCACTAATGTGCGCACACTTGGAAGAAACTGCACAGGACGGGGCTGGACAGCTTTTCTTCAGTCGGCGCGTTCCCCGCAGAATCCACGAAATATGGCCGCGGAATTCGTGAGGAATGGACAAAGAACGACACATGACGTCAGAGTCCACTGAATTCGTGGACGGAACGTGACGAAGAACGCAGCCTTAGGATGCGTTCTTTGTCTCCTTCATTCCGCGGATTCCGTGGACTGTGACGTAGCATATTTCGTGGACTGCAGCCACGGAACGTTCTGTGAAATTTCGCGCCGGATTACTTATGCGAGCCATTTGTGCCGCTGTTCGCAAACCTTCCTACTAATTTGTATGATTAGCATTCATTGCATACTGTTACATTAAAGCAATGTGGTTGAATCACTAGTTGGCAACACCAGTAATTATACAAAGCTCCGAACTATGATCTTATTGTTATTGGCCACTGATGCCTAATTTAATGCTCATGGTGTCAACAATAAAAAGGAAAAATATGCGAAACTATTCTGAGATGGCTCGTGTTCTAGGTAGATGAATGTCAGACATGTCCGGGGCAGGCTATGACAGGCATATCAAGGGCAGGGATGAAATTTGCATTGGTCATTGCACAGTGAACATGCCGACAGCGGACCGACGTCGTTCCGCTATCTGGACGCCAGTCGCCCGCTGTCGGCTGAGGAGTGGAATGTCCGCCAAGCCGATATGCAGCCGAAACCCAGCCAACGTGGGACCGCTGCCAGGCTGCTGTCAGGACACTTGGGGCCCGCTGTCGGCTGGATAGTGGGATGTCTGACAACGGCCCGACGTCAGCCGGCCGCTATTGATATGCCGAATTCAACCCTACATATGTTGATATTCCAGATCAGTATGCCGATGTCGGGCCGAGAGCGGTCCGATGTCGGCATACCGCTTACGAGATGTCGAGCTCGCCCCGACACGTGCGGACAGCGGGTTAACATCGGCATGTTTACTGAGTGGAGATGCAAATAATCAAAAAAGAAGTTTCTGAAGGTAGTGTCTAGCTTACTGCTGTTTCACCTCAACAGTTGAGAATTTGACCACACTGCAACGGAAAACCCTCGCCGGTGGGAACATGGCATTTATTAGTGACATCTTCGCACAAACTAGCCCAATCGTAATCCACTCTACAACATTACTTGCGAATTTGCAATGTCTTCCTTGGCCCGAACATCACTTCCAATGTGCGTCGCCATATTGGAAGAAACCGCACAGAACGGGGCTGGACAGCTTTTTTCAGTCCGCGGGTTCCCCGCAGAATCCACGAAATCTGGGCGCGGAATTCGTGAGGAATGGACAAAGAACGACACATGACGTCAGAGTCAACGGAATTCCTTGACGGAACGTGACAAAGAACGCAGCCTTAGGGTCTGTTCCTCACCCTGCTCCAAAAAAAGAGTAGAGCAACTTGGAGCAACTTGGAGCATTTCGGAGCAGGCTCGGCAAAAACTAGCGCTGGAACGTCTGGAGCAACTTGGAGTAGAAATCAGCTGTTTATGCTTGTATTATGGTTTCATATATGACGCAGTTGTTCGAAACTTGCATTGAACCAGTACGCGACATTGTACGGAATAGACTATCATTGCGGTTCGAAGTTAATTTTAGATTATTGTGTAACAGAATTACCGTCTTACCATCAACAAGCAGCAGCAACACTTCCAAATTAAAACAACAAATTTGAGGCAGTCAAAAAGCGCTTCGCAAATGTATCTTCAGCGCCACATTTGTGCTACTCCAAGCTGCTCCAAGCCAGAGTATATTAAAGAACGGGTACACCCAAGTTTAGTAGATTCTCAGATCTAGTATATCTGTGCCTTGGTGACGTCGTATGCTAGAATATACGATATTCTACTAGAATGTGGTGGACATCTGGCAGATTGTAGAATCCTATAGTAGAATATTCAAATCTAGCAGATTCCTGGCAATTTAATTTAACAGCAGCTTCCTTTTCTGTCGAGGCTCGACTCACGACTGGCCTTGAGGGCTAGCCAGTCGTCATGGCAACGACTCTAGGCCCCGCCCTCCGGGAGTCGGCTCCAAGCTGCCCCTGCCCGGGGTGGGGGGGGGGTCAAGTTGTTCCGGGTCTGTGACGTAGCCAAGGCGATACTCGGCAGCACTTTGCGTGCGTCTCAAGCCAAAATAGCCAATATTTTCCACGGCTTTACGCAAACAATTTGTATTGTATGTAGGCAAATTTGATACCATGTGAATGCCTGAAGAATTCTACATACGAATCCGGATCGTTTTTATTTGTATCACCCCGAAAAAAGTATGTTTCCTTGCCGGTAAACGAGGACACTACACAAAACCGGCCGGCCGACTCCCGGAGGGCGGGGCCTAAGTCGTTGCCATGACGACCGGCTGACCCTCAAGGCCAGTCGTGCGTCGAGTTTCGGCAGAAAGGGAAGCTGCTGTTAAATGCAATTGAACGTTCTTTCTCATTCTTTGTACTCTTTTTCATGTCATCCTTTGCTTTCTCGTGTCAGCTGAATACAGGAGAAAGTAAAGCATGCCATAGTACCATATGCTCTTTTATAATGAAAATTATAGAAAAATAAGAAAAATGAAGCACGTGAAGTTTTTGCCGCGGTTGCGGCACTATATCACCAATTGCCAGGAATCTGCTAGATTTGGAATATTCTACTATAGGATTCTATAATCCGCCAGATGTCCACCACATTCTAGTATAATATCGCATATTCTAGCTGTGACGTCACCAAGGCACAGTATATACTAGATTTGAGAATATACTAAACTTGGGTGTACCCGTTCTTTAATATACTCTGGCCCCTGCTCTCAAGTTGGAGTAGATTGGGGCTACTCCGATCCGGAGTATATTAAAGAACGGGTACACCCAAGTTTAGTATATTCTCAGATCTAGTATATACTGTGCCTTGGTGACGTCACAGCTAGAATATGCGATATTCTACTAGAATGTGGTGGACATCTGGAAGATTATAGAATCCCATAGTAGAATATTCCAAATCTAGCAGATTCCTGGCAATTTCATTTAACAGCAGGTTCCTTTTCTGTCGAGGCTGGGCGCACGGCTGGCCTTGAGGGCCAGCCGGTCGTCATGGCAACGACTCTAGGCCCCGCCCTCCGGGAGTCGGCCGGCTGACTTTGTGTAGTGTCCTCGTTTACCGGCAAGGAAACATACTTTTTCGAGGCGATGCAAGTAAAAACGATCCGGATTCGTATGTAAAATTTTTCAGGCATTCGCATGATGTCAAATTTGCCTACATACAATAAAAATTGCGTGCGTAAAGCCGTGGCAAATATTGGCCGTTTTGGCTAGACATGCACGCAAGGTGCTGCCGAGTATCGCCTTGGCTACGTCACAGGCTCGAACAACTTGACCGCCCCCCGACTCCGATCTGCTCCGAAAACGCACGGGAACACGGAGCGGCTACTCCAAGTTGCTCGGAGGCTCGGAGCAGCTTGGAGCGGGGGGCGGTCAAGTTGTTCCGGGCCTGTGACGTAGCCAAGGCGATACTCGGCAGCACCTTGCGTGCATGTCAAGCCAAAACGGCCAATATTTGCCACGGCTTTACGCACGCAATTTTTATTGTATGAGGCAAATTTGACATCATGCGAATGCCTGAAGAATTCTACATACGAATCCGGATCGTTTTTACTTGCATCGCCGAAAACGTATGTTTCCTTGCCGGTAAACGAGGACACTACACAAAACCGGCCGGCCGACTCCCGGAGGGCGGGGCCTAGAGTCGTTGCCATGACGACCGGCTGGCCCTCAAGGCCAGTCGTGCGCCGAGCCTCGACAGAAAAGGAACCTGCTGTTAAATGAAATTGCCAGGAATCTGCTAGATTTGGAATATTCTACTATAGGATTCTATAATCTGCCAAAAGTTCACCACATTCTAGTAGAATATCGCATATTCTAGCTGTGACGTCACCAAGGCACAGTATATACTAGATCTGAGAATATACTAAACTTGGGTATACCCGTTCTTTAATATACTCTGGCTTGGAGCAGGGTCAGGAACCAGGGGGATGCGCTCCAGCATTGTAGTCCAATAAAAAAAGGGAGACGCTTGAGCCGACCAATCAGCGTTTGAAGACCTCCGTCGGTCGTTTTTTTTTTTTTTTTTTTTTTTTTTTGATGGCCTTTGATTAAATCACTCGGCCTAAGGGGCCCGTCGGTCGTGACAATGGTAAACAAACACATTTTGTCTTTAGTGCGGCGAAACCGGTGACATTCACACAAATACCAAATTTGTTTCCCTGTCAGCGGTGACATTGTGATAAAGTAGTATTCAAGATCAAAATTAAAGTAGCAAGAATATCTTTGTAGAAAATTAGCACGAAAAAATGGAATAACATCTGAATAATAGCTTCCACAAGTTTTTCCCTACAGCCTTTACTATTGCCACGATCGGCGGAGGTCGTCAAACGCTGATTCGTCGGTTCCAGTTGATAGAATTGGTCCTCTCAAGCGTCTCCCTTTTTGGGAAGCGGAGCGTTCTACTTGGGGTCCGTTCCCGTGGCTCCACCAGAAGGAACTCAGTGGAGGCTAGTTGAGGCTAGTTGAGACTGGCCCACGGGAACGACCGGTGGAGCTTGGTGGAGAAATCAGCTGACAGCGGTGTGAATTCCGCGACAAAAAGGAAGCATTTGGCGCTGTATCATAAATTGGCCAAATTGCCTTTCAAATGTTTGTCTTGATGATCGCACAATGTACATAGGGTCTGTTCCCGAACCCTCATCCGGAATAGGTTGAGTTTCGGCCAGAAGAGGTCTTCCAGGTTGAGGCGCGGGAACGACCGGTAGAGTTTTGTACTTCAATCAGCTGTTGGCGGTGGTATGGTTGTAGTGCTATTTGGCGCATATGTGCAAATCTGTGCCATTCTCTGTTTTCTGCCGTCGGACGAAGATGGACCATGGGTCTGTTCCTGACCCTGCTCCAAAAAAAGAGTAGAGCAACTTGGAGAAGTTCGGAGCAGGCTCATAGTCACCATCTTACCATCAGCAAGCAGTATGGATAGGAGAGGCATTTATTTAATCCTGCGTGTGGCTCTTATTAAGTGTGATCACTTCATAACTAACCCAATGGCACCTGCAAAGTAATTAATTGAAAATGAAAGGACTAGAATCGACTGGGAGTGCCCATATAAATATATATTAAAAATGGAACTATCTCGGGGGAAGCCTCTTAAAACCATACGGTTCGACATACATCACAATCAATTAACCCATGACATTTACTATGCGCTAAATGGGGGCTGATTGCGCGGGTGCTCAGTGTCATGTACCTTGTGATACGGCACACGGGCGACTCATCACAACCATTACATACCTCATGATTCTTAGGACTTGACTTCCTCTTGAAAAACAAACAGCTCTAAAACAAAGTAATTACGAAATATATGACCCAAGTATCGTTCTTCCGACAGAAATTACGGCATAAATGTTTTGCATCTAAACGCCACTGTTGCGGCAAATTTGTCGTATTCCGATTTCCCGCTTCCTCATCCGCTGACCGGCCGGATTAGATTTGTATCATCCGGTTGAGGTAAACCAATTCCGGATGAGGCACGGGAACGACCGGTAGAGGAAATGGACGCTCAACCTATTCCGGATGATGGTTCGGGAACAGACCCATAGTATGCCTTGTTTTACAAAGTCCCAAATTTGTCTTTATTTCTGGCTATGTATGTGTCCTCAGAGACTGCGGGGAGCAAACGTCCTTTTCGCCTATGGGATGAACCAGGCAATCTCTCTTTCCTCTCGGTTGATCATCTTCTCTCCCTGTTTTGCGGTTTGGCCTGCCTTCTTAACGTCCAGCATATAATCTCGTGTCTGGACCCGCCGGGCTCCCTCGGCCCCGAGGCGCTTCTCTACCCGATGCTGACTTTTCCTCATCTGAACTTGCTCGACCTCGTCGATCGGGCTCGAGACTCGAGTAGGATTTTAGTCGGCGCCAGGAGAACGGCGGTACTTCTGGGCACGGGAATTGCGGCGGATCCGGCCGGTAAAGTAACATCTTCCCTTAGGCCGAATGACGTAGATCAAAGGTCTAAAAACATGTTTTGTGGTCTGCATCTGTTACTTCGATTATTGTTCATAGTTGTAGTAGTAATTTCATATTTCCTTTGGGAAGGATGATCCTGGTATTCAGTTGATACATGAAGATGAGATTCATATGATGGAGGACGTTGTTTACGCGCAAATATATGGCGCAAATGCGCCGTGATTGAGCTCAACTGAAAAATCACAATTGGACCCTGCTTCTGGGCTGGTGGAGCTTTTGCTCCACTGGTGGAGGTTGGTGGAGGAAAAATATCCACCGGATTTGCGACGGGAACGACCAGTGGAGGATTGGGGAGGTTAGTGGAGCCACGGGAACAGACCCCTGTCTTCTATAGCCTTGGTCGAGACTGACCGAAACGTCATGCATAGTTAGCGCACTAGCGCCCTCAGCGGGGAATGCGCGGGTTTTATCGAGTTTCTATTACGAGTCCGAAAATCGGTTGGAAAAGGTTCGGTAAATATCCAGAAGAAGAAGCACCTAGACCATTTTTTTGGTCAAACATGTTTTTTTTTAATCTCATGCTTTGTGATGGGATTGGAATTAATTTGATATTCATTGTGTAGAGACCCATCTACCTACCTAAGGGGAATAGGGGGGGGAAGAGAGGTTTCGAAACACTTGAAAGATTATGCAACAAATAGCTCTACTTTGCTTCTGTATGGGCAAACCAGTATTTGAACTGTGTTTACTGAACACAAAATGAACAAGCTGTCCATATTCAAACAGTTCTTTTTGATGAATTTCCTCTAACCACTTGCAAAGGACGACTTTAAAACAGACTATTATTTTGTAGTGGTGTGCTGTATTCTGAACACAAAAATGTTGTGCAGGATCACTTCACTGTATCTGTTGTGGTACCAGCTATTAGTAGCTACTAAAAAATACTGATGTACCTAATTGCAAAAATATTAGAAGTCATGTCCTTATGGTTATCTTAAGCCAACTGCTCTCGGAAGCCTAAAATGGCACCTGAGGACTTTGCTAGTTCCATGCACAAAGAATCAGTCTAACTCTGAGATCAGACTTTCATATTTTGGTAGAGAAAGGTCCATCGGTTATGAATACCCACATCTTTTTGTTATTTATGTGCTGAACGTGACATGGGTGACGTCAAAAGGTAGGTGTTCAGGAAGTGGAAGGTGTTCAGATACCCCCTCTTCCCCTAGGTACCTATTTTGAAAATGACAACCTTTCAAGACTAAGAAATTGAAGTTGAAGTACTTACATTTTAATTATGTAGTTTCACCAAGAGAAACAATTAATTCAATTGATGTTCAGACAAGAACAAAAAAAACACTTGATGATGCAGATTGGGATAGGAGTTAGGACCTACATTTCATATCCTTTCCTCAGCAAAATGTAGGAAAAGGGTGTGGAATATGGGTGTTTGGGTGAGGTAATATATTATGAAGTATGAAAAATTGCAAAACAAAATATGCTAACTTAGCATGTTACTTGTATCTAAACCTAAGCTAGCCTGTTTTTTAAGAAAATATTTTAAAGGGAATATTTTTTATCTTCAATTTATCAAACTGAAAACACCAAACACAATATAGCCAACACAATCTTACCCATTTCCTTGCTTTCAGTTGCTTCCTTGTGGGAATTTGCTTTCAGAATACCATATCCATGAATGTGTTGGCAGACAAAATAAGACCTAAAAAGTGGGCTGGAGTTGGGTAGTATAGCATAAAAAGTAATGTTACAAAGAGAGAAAAAAGGTAACATATTGTAAGCTAACCTAGCCTAACCAGTATTATTGCAATTAATGGTATCAATGAGACAAGGTAGGTAGGCTTTGCAATGAGTTAGGTTTGACTTTTGTTGACAAGTGGTGCAGGTTTTATGGCTCATCTGACCTCTATCAGAGGGATGGCTTGCACTTCTCTGAGAAGGGGGTGCAAGTGTTGGGCAAAGTATACGAACATGTCCTTCAGGGAAACTAGATAATGGGGTGGGGAGGGAAGAATTGGCATTACCATCTCAGGGATATGTCAATAGTGACAGCATAGGCAATAGAACCTCACAGTCAGCAAATAGGGGTAGCAGTAGATCAAGGGGGCAGAGTGGTGGCTCATCCAGAGATGATAGAGCTACTCAACATAAAAAAGCCAAAGATGGTCATGGAACTTTTGTTAAGTGTATGATGCTTAATGCTCAGAGCATTCGATCCAAATTTGATGAGTTCAAGTGTTATGTTGCTGAGGAGAAACCAGATTTTGTTTGCATTACTGAGGCATGGGTCAGTGAGGGATATTTTGGGGATAACTTGCAGGACTATGAGATCCAGGGATACAATATGTTTTCATGCAATAGGGGTCCAGCAGTGAAAGGGGGTGGTGTAATGCTCTATGTGAATAGCTTATACAGTTCTCAAAAAGTAGTAGATGGGGTGAAAAATGTGTCTGTGGAGTCCATTTGGCTTGATGTTGCTGTGGGAAAAGGCAACAACAATAAACTGAGGATAGGAGCTTTGTATCGATCAGGAACCTTGCCACATTCTCAGCAACTGGAGCTTGATAAGGTGATTTGTGAGGAAATCAGTAGAAACTTTCAGAGGAAATGCCTTATTCTTGGTGACTTTAATCTAAAAGGATATGAAAATGTTGGTGTTGGCTCCCCATCATGTAAACTGTTTAGGAAATGCCTTGAAGAGGACTTGTTCTTACACCAGTTTGTAATGGAACCAACCAGGCAGGGCTCATTCTTGGACCTTGTCTTCTCAGATTTAAGTGATTTAGTTCAAGACTTGACTGTAGGAGAAACTCTGGGAAGAAGTGACCATAACATAGTGAGATTCAAGGCACAGGTATCAGGGACAATCAAGGATAATTTGGCAAAGATTCCAAATTTTAACAGGGCAGACTTTGCCTGCATGAGAGAGGCTTTAAGTGCCATAAAATGGGAAGAAGAATTCTTTGATTTAAATGCCTGTGAAATGTGGGAAAAGTTCAAATCCTACTTGAGGGAAATTCAGATTAGACATGTCCCCCAAAAGCAAAGGCGCAAAAGAAGGGTAGGAAAGCCAGCATGGCTTACACCAGATGTGATGAAAGCAATTAAGGCTAAGAAAGGTGCATTTAGAGTATTTAAGGAGGCTTCAAATATCGTAAATCTAAGGTCGTATCAAAAATCTAGAGACGCTGTGAAGCAGAAAATCAGAGCAGCAAAGCGAGCAAAAGAATTGGATTTGGCTAGGAACTGTAATGGGGACAGTAAAAAGTTCTTTAGTTTCTACAAGCTAAGTAAAGTTTCAAGCACAATTGGTCCACTGGATGTAAATGGGACTATATTGAGTGAGGATAGTGAGATGGTTGAGGAGCTGAGCAAGCAGTTTAAATCAGTGTTTACAGTGGAGGATGTGACTAATCTGCCAACCGTGAACCACAGTTCAGTGACAGGTGATCAGATACACGATGTTGATTTCATTGATAGTGATATTGTTTTCAATTATATCAGAAAAATAAAGACAAACAAGGCAGCAGGACCCGATGGAATTTATGCTAGGGTATTGCGGGAAGCTGAAAAGGAAGTGGCAATTCCACTTAGTATAATATTTTGTAGATCAGTTTCGCAAAATGAAATTCCAACAGATTGGAAAAGGGCAAATGTAGTTCCTATTTTCAAGAAAGGAGAAAGAGGGAAAGTTGAAAACTATAGGCCAGTAAGCCTCACATCCCTAGTCTGCAAGGTACTCGAATCAATTATCAAGGATAGAATAGTTAGTTTTCTGGAAGGGAACAAATTGATTCAAGATACTCAACATGGGTTTAGAAAAGGGCAATCGTGCCTCACAAATCTCTTGGACTTTTTGAATTTTGCTACAGAACAATTTGATCAGGGAAATCAGGTTGATGTAGCATATCTTGACTTTAGTAAGGCCTTTGACAAGGTACCCCATAAACAGTTAATGATGCAGCTTCAGGTCCATGGTATTGCAGGTAGCATCCTAAAATGGATAGAGTTGTGGCTTTCAGATAGACAGCAGAGAGTGATGCTAAATGGTACAAAGTCATCATGGCAAAATGTTCTTAGTGGAGTCCCCCAGGGGTCGGTACTGGGGCCACTATTGTTCATTATATATGTGAATAGCATTGAATGTGGCCTAAGCAGTAAGGTTTTGAAATTTGCGGATGATTTGAAGATCTTTAGGGCAATAACAGGGCAAAATGAGCAGGTTTTGCAGCAGAAAGACTTAGACGAGCTAGTGAAGTGGTCCGAAAAATGGCAAATGAAGTTTAATTTTGATAAGTGCAAAGTCATGCATGTAGGTAGGCAGCATATGAAGGCTCCATACTTGATGGGTGGCCAAGTACTATCTGTGACTCAGCAGGAGAAGGACTTAGGTGTTATTTTGAACACAAAATTGGGGGCATTAGAACATTAGAACAGACCAAAGAAGCCAGGAAGAAGGCACTAAGAATGCTTGGGGCAATACAGAGGAATGTGTCATACAAAAGTGAGGAGGTCATCAGGAAGCTTTACTGTGCATATGTCAGGCCACATTTGGAATACTGTGTCCAAGCTTGGTCCCCTAGTTATGAGAAAGATTGTTGGCTTTTAGAGAGAGTACAAAAGAGGGCAACAAAAATGGTTAATGGTATAGGCAACCTGGAATATCAGGAAAGACTGAAGAAATTGAACATGTTTTCACTTAGATATAGAAGGCTGAGAGGAGATCTCATCGAGGTTTTTAAATTTGTTCATGGTCAGGAACAGGGATATCTCAGGGAAATGTTTGAATTTAACAGAAATGATGCAATTAGAGGTCATCAATTCAAAATTAAAGTTAATCACAGCAGGACAAGGTTAAGACAGTCTTTCTTCACCAACAGGGTAGTAGAACACTGGAACCAGCTGCCAGGAACCATTGTCAGTAGCAACACACTGAACATCTTTAAAAACGGCATAGACAATCATTATAAGAATAGGGGGATTGTTTTTTCTGTATTCCAGGGAAGGTTGATCGACAGGGAGGAGTGGGAGTTGGGAGGAGTTTGTAATTGTTGACTGTGTTATGAAATAGCAAGTGAGTCTCTTATTAAGTCTAAATGCTTTATAACTTTATATAGGGTGTACCTAGCAGAGGATTCAGCACCTTCCTTCGGGATGTGATACTGATGAGATTGTCTATGGTAGCACAATGTGTATGATGGGAGGAGTTTGTAATTGTTGAGTGTATTATGCAATAGCACGTGAGTCTCTTATTAAGTCTGAACGCTTTATGAATTTCTGTGGGATGTGCCTAGCAGTGGATTCGGCACCTTCCTTCTGGATGTGATGCTGATGAGGTTGTCTATGGTGGCACGATGGGTGTGATGGGAGGAGCTTGTGATTATTGAGGGTGTTAGGCGGTAGCAAGTGAGTGGTGTTAGATGGGCTGGGATATATAGCTTCCTAGGAACTTGGGATAAGGGATTGATTGGGGTGGGAGTATGTACATTCTAGTACCTTTTCTAGATAGGCTTAACCCAGATGGGCCCCTGTGGCTCTTATTAAGCCTTAATACTTTATGACTTTATGACTTTATGACAAGGGGAGGAGCATTGAATCAACTTGGATGAGTATTGAATTCCTTTTTCATTACATACAAGTTTCATATTTATGCATAAGTACCTCATGAATTGCAAAAAATGCATGGTCAACTTGTTGAATCCTACTGGGTAGCATTTCCTTGGCCATTGTGTGGGGTAATCATGAACATGCAGGATGTTCAATATGTAAAGGCTACTTACTGCTAACTTGACAAACTGACATTCAATCACATGATTAATTATGATTTTTGGGCTTTCTTTACCTTTCGGCCGACATACTGCCAAGGTTAGTGATTTGTAAAGAGGTGTACAATGGGGAACGGTGACATCACAGTAGTCAGGGAAGTGACGTCACAGGAGTCGGGTGTCAATGTGTTAGGTTAGGTTATGCTATGTTAGGTTAGGTTACGTTAGGTTGGGTTAGGTTAGTGCCCGTCATCGACACCCGACTCCTGTGATGTCACTTCCCTGAATTATGTGACGTCACTGTTTCCCACTGTACACATCTTTACAAATCACTAATCTTGGCAGTATGTGTCGGCCGAAAGGTAAATATTACCGATTTTTGTACAACTCTAGTATTCATGAAACTAGTGATGTTTGTTTATTGAATGGTGAAATATATAGTTCATTAAGTTCATGGGATTTTATTTCTGAAGTTATATGAGAAATAAGATAGATTCATGTTATATTTGCAACATTGTATAATTCCAATGCATTTTTGTGTGCATTTCCAAGGTAGTGCTAGCATGCTATTTTGTGGTTCCAACCAGGGTAGTGGAACCAGAACCAGTGTTCTGGGCAACATAAATTATTGAGAGGTCATTGCAAATTTACAATTGAAAGGTTGGTGTTAAAAATATCACAGGCTATGTGAGAAATGGCACTGACAGTGTTAAAAATAACACTGGAATTATGCAAAATAATTGCTGACAGTTAATAATATCAATGATGCTTTGTGTTGCTTTCATGATCACAGTGTGTCATCAGAAGTGCTGAGTTGTGGTAATTGTGGTCTTGCTGCATATTAACCAGAATATATTTGGTTGGAAGATTTAGACAATCCAGCATTAGTGGGTTTTGGTTGAGCCAACATTCATAGAGATTCAAAATTCATATGTTTTATGTAATAAAACATCTGTAGGTTTCATATGATTCAGTGTATCCATTGGTTTTAGGCAACCAAACACCATATCCAGCATCTATGCCATAGACAATCAAACATCAGTAGCCAGTAGGTGATCCAACATCAGTGAGCAGTAGGCAATCCAAAATCAGTAACCAGAGGCAATCCAACATCAGTAAGGAGTAAGCAATCCAACATTAGTAGGCTAGGCTAGACCAGGTTTTTCTTTGTTCTTCAACATAGATTACATTTCACCAAAAGTCCATTTCTATGCTTTTCTGATATTTTTGTTTTGTTATGTTTGGGGGCACTAGCATGTATTTGCATGGGTTTGATCAGGTTGGGTTAAATTTGAATACCAATTTGCATTATTCTTCATTTTACATTACTGTGCCCAAAGTCCCTTTCCTCCCCATTTTTCATAATTTTGTTTTGGTGGGAGGAAGGGACAGTGTAAACATGCATTTCCATGATCTAAGATATATTTTGGGGTGTTCCTTCTAATGTTGTTCAAGTCAATTTTATGTTGGTTTCTTAACAACATGTCTTCTTATTAGGATATAAGTGTGCAGCAGGCTGCAAAAGCTTTGCCTCGAGACTCAAAGAAAATAATAGTCAGTTGACAATTAACCCACGCCGTCTCGGGGGTTTGTATGTGCCCCCTAAGGTTTTCCGTTGATAGTGAAAGAACATGCACACAAAATTTGGCATACCTTTTTCCACATCAATTTGGCATGTTGTGTCAAAATTTTGAGGTCAGGCCGTCTAGAGTCAACGAGTTAGTCAAGGTCAAGTGAGGTCACCTCCAAAAAAGTTCAACCATTCATCACGCTTTCATGGATAAAGATATTTTAATGAAACTTGCAGCGTTTGTTTATCTTTGGGATGAAACAAAATGCACCAGATTATTTTTCCCGTTTTTGATTACCTATTAGTTTTGCATATTTGCCCATTAGAGCTAAAATCGAAGATTCTTGCTAAAGTAAGCATTTTTATGAGAGCAAGATGACTTCGAACAACGTTTTACGGTCTGCTCTACCCATTAGAAAAAATTCAGAGAAAATTGAAAACTTCAAAATTTTGAAATGTTTACAAAAATTGATTTTGGGGTGGGCAAAATGTTAGGGCCATGGTCGATTTCGCCTTCCTTTTCTGATTCCATATAATTTTTTTTTCTTCAAATCTCCAAAATGAACTCCCAAGAGCCAAAAACTGATTGTGAAAACCTAGGCCCCCTAGTGGCGTCACTTTCTGGGGGGATACAAATGTGGGGGTGATGTCATGCCCTACTTGTCGAGCACTTTCCGATGACCTTCTTACGTTTTCGTGCGACGCTTAGTTTGGTGATTGGAGGGGGTTTGTATGAACCCCTGAGATGGGCTGTGAGGATATGACCGGAAAGACGGAGGGTTGAAGAACATAAAACACTGATGAAGCTTCATTTATCAGCACATGCTTACTTTCCAACATTTATCATCCAACCTCAATGCTGTTCTTGCAACATGTCATGAGTTTGCAGTGTCTGTCATGAACAAATCAGCATGTTTTCAAATCCACTAGCATAACACTGACTTCAACTCTCTCCTGACACCCACCCAGGCAAGGAGAGGATAGAGGAGGGCTATGTGAAGTGACTGGGATGCTGTCTTGCTAGGACAGGGTAGACCAATGCAGCCCTGTGCCCTAACCAACTGAGCTATGGGGCAACATATCAGTTGTATCCTATATATTTGTGGTATATAAGAAGCAGTTGACATTATTTGTTGTGTGTATTGTTATTGGACACTGCATGAACCAAGGACACTTATGTAATTATATACAAATTATATGCAACTTGTCATGTTATTTACATCCTTCATTACAGACTTTGGAAGTCTTTGTTAACATCTGGTGCATAAGAACAATTATTTTGGATATGCTGCAATGGTGTAGTTATTCAATTTCTAAATTGGCCTTGGGTGTTCACATCCCTGAAGTTAGTATGGAATTTATCTGGTTAAATATAAAGATAACCTGTTGAACTATAATACCCACTCAAATGATTTATCTCTTGCGCTTAGAGTCAACTTCTGAGGGCTGCCACATAGGTGTGATTATAGTTATTAAAGAAGTAATGTCCTTGTGAACCCTCCATCAGATTATTGTATGGTTTATATGTCCCAAAATATAGTGCATATAAATATAGCATAGCATCAATGTTCTGAAAGGTCTGATCTCATTAGAAGACCTTCATCTCCCAGAATATTAATATCATAATAAAAATGAAAGTAAACGCTGTTCCCCAGCCAGTTGATGGCGCAAAATGACCAATGCAGTCGACGCGCCCCAAAGCACAAATCCACCACCACCACCCAGCCAGTTGTGCTCCTGGTCTCCCTTGTGACCAGCCAGCTACTGGTTCCCCTGTGACCTGTCAGTTGTGCTGCCAGTCTCCCCTGTGACCGGTCAGTTATGCTGCCAGTGTCCCTCGTGGCCACAGTTGTGCTGCCAGTCTCCCATGTGACCGGTCAGTTGTGCTGCCAGTGTCCCTCGTGGCCACAGTTGTGCTGCCGGTCTGCCCTGTGACCGGTCAGTTGTGCTGCCAGTTCCCTCGTGGCCACAGTTGTGCTGCCAGTCTCCCATGGGGACGAGTGGTCTAGGGGTAAGATGCTCGTCTCACAATCGAAAGGTTGTGGGTTCGAGTCTCACCTGTCGCTACTCTTCGCCCGCGACCAATCGGCGTGAGAGATTGGCGACGCTACATGACTCAACGGTCGACGTGTCGTAAAACCAATAACCAACCAACCAGTCTCCCATGTGACAGGTCAGTTGTGCTGCAAGTCTCCCCTGTGACCGGTCAATTGTACTGCCAGTGTCCCTCATAAAGTCATAAAGTAAAAGTCATAAAGTCATAAAGTATTAAGGCTTAATAAGAGCCACAGGGGCCCATCTGGGTTAAGCCTATCTAGAAAAGGTACTAGAATGTACATACTCCCACCCCAATCAATCCCCTATCCCAAGTTCCTAGGAAGCTATATATCCCAGCCCATCTAACACCACTCACTTGCTACCGCCTAACACCCTCAATAATCACAAGCTCCTCCCATCACACCCATCGTGCCACCATAGACAACCTCATCAGCATCACACCCCGAAGGAAGGTGCCGAATCCACTGCTAGGCACATCCCACAGAAATTCATAAAGCGTTCAGACTTAATAAGAGACTCACTTGCTATTGCATAATACACTCAACAATTACAAACTCCTCCCATCATACCTATTGTGCTACCATAGACAATCTCATCAGTATCACATCCCGAAGGAAGGTGCTGAATCCACTGCTAGGTACACCCTATATAAAGTTATAAAGCATTTAGACTTAATAAGAGACTCACTTGCTATTTCATAACACAGTCAACAATTTCAAACTCCTACCAACTCCCACTCCTCCCTGTCGATCAACCTTCCCTGGAATACAGAAAAACAATCCCCCTATTCTTATAATGATTGTCTATGCCGTTTTTAAAGATGTTCAGTGTGTTGCTACTGACAATGGTTCCTGGCAGCTGGTTCCAGTGTTCTACTACCCTGTTGTTGAAGAAAGACTGTCTTAACCTTGTCCTGCTGTGATTAACTTTAATTTTGAATTGATGACCTCTAATTGCATCATTTCTGTTAAATTCAAACATTTCCCTGAGATATCCCTGTTCCTGACCATGAACAAATTTAAAAACCTCTATGAGATCTCCTCTCAGCCTTCAATATCTAAGTGAAAACATGTTCAATTTCTTCAGTCTTTCCTGATATTCCAGGTTGCCTATACCATTAACCATTTTTGTTGCCCTCTTTTGTACTCTCTCTAAAAGCCAACAATCTTTCTCATAACTAGGGGACCAAGCTTGGACACAGTATTCCAAATGTGGCCTGACATATGCACAGTAAAGCTTCCTGATGACCTCCTCACTTTTGTATGACACATTCCTCTGTATTGCCCCAAGCATTCTTAGTGCCTTCTTCCTGGCTTCTTTGGTCTGTTCTAATGTTCTAATGCCCCCAATTTTGTGTTCAAAATAACACCTAAGTCCTTCTCCTGCTGAGTCACAGATAGTACTTGGCCACCCATCAAGTATGGAGCCTTCATATGCTGCCTACCTACATGCATGACTTTGCACTTATCAAAATTAAACTTCATTTGCCATTTTTCGGACCACTTCACTAGCTCGTCTAAGTCTTTCTGCAGCAAAACCTGCTCATTTTGCCCTGTTATTGCCCTAAAGATCTTCAAATCATCCGCAAATTTCAAAACCTTACTGCTTAGGCCACATTCAATGCTATTCACATATATAATGAACAATAGTGGCCCCAGTACCGACCCCTGGGGGACTCCACTAAGAACATTTTGCCATGATGACTTTGTACCATTTAGCATCACTCTCTGCTGTCTATCTGAAAGCCACAACTCTATCCATTTTAGGATGCTACCTGCAATACCATGGACCTGAAGCTGCATCATTAACCGTTTATGGGGTACCTTGTCAAAGGCCTTACTAAAGGCCTTTGACAAGGTACCCTCGTGGCCACCGTTGTGCTGCCGGCCCCATGTGACCGGTCAGTTGTGCTGCCGGTCTCCCTGCGGTCAGTTGACATCGCTGCCCCTCTGTTCTGTCTCCAGTGGTCAGGCTGCCAGTGACCATCTGCACTGCGAGGCGTGGCTCTGCGGACAGCCATCATGGCCCACCAGCTGTACCGCAACACCACCATCGGTCACTGCCTGCAAGAGAGCCTCGACGAACTAATGCAGGCATGCAGCGCACACGGCCGCGTGCATCTATCGGAAATATTCGTGCAACTTTGGCCGCGGCCGTCGCATGTTTGGCAAGCAGCATGAATTGGACATGTGGTCAGCGTTATTCATCAGAAATCTGCCACCACCCATGTAAATGTCAGCCATGGTCGGGAATATCTAGCAGTCTTCAACCAGTAGCGACTATGGTCTCTGTGGCAAATATGTTCCGTGAAGAATGTTGCGCTTGATAATTGTTGTATCAGCTATGTCGTGAGAATGCCTGCCTGACATAATTCAGTGGCACTTGCTAATAAAGCATTTCTGGTCAGCAGTATGACCAGCTGACGCCTGCCCTGGCGATGAAGGTGCTGCTGCAATTTGACAAGGCGATCAGTACCGCTCTTACCAACCGAGTCAAGTCCAGACTCACATTCAGGGTAAGCTTCCTTGACCTAGTCGTCATTCACCCGCAGGCTCGGAGTCCCTGGCTGATATGCTAGTGGTCGTTATGGGACGTGAACTCTATGAGAAGTCAGCACCCACGGTTACTTCTGGTCTCATTCATGGTTGCCTTAGAACACGCCAATTGCATGGGTTACAACATGTTAGGATGTTGCAGAAATGCTTTTGCTGGCCTGATCTATGCCTTTCGTTGCATCTAATCATCAATATCACTGAATGTTGTGCACAGGAGCATAGTCAGATCTCAGGCTACCGATCATGGCTTCAATCTTTGAGGCACTTTAATTGGTTCTGGAGATGACATGTGCCTCTCCCTGTCCTGACCGCATCCGTCAGCCGTGACCGCGTGTATCTGCCCTGTCTGCATTTGTCTACTTTGGCCGCCTCTGTCTGCCATGACCGCCTGTATCTGCTGTGTCTGCCTCTGTCTGCCGTGGGGACGAGTGGTCTAGGGGTAAGATGCTCGTCTCACAATCTCACAATCGCCCGCGACCAATCGGCGTGAGAGATTGGCGACGCTATATGACTCAACGGTCGACGTGTCGTAAAACCAATAACCAACCTCTGTCTGCCGTGACCGCCTCTGTCTGCCATGACCGCCTGTATCTGCTGTGTCTGCCTCCGTATGCCGTGACCGCCTCTGTCTGCCATGGCCGCCTCTCCCTGTCTTGCCCGCCTCTGTTTGCCCATCCACCATGGGAAATGTGCGTAAGTGTGTGCCATGAAGGCTGTCTGCTATGAGGGCTAAGTCATTTTGTTATATGACATGTGCTGCCTAACCTCCAATGAGAGCTGTACCTTGTGTGGCGAATGCTATTATTCACTGTCTGATTCGATCTGATCTTGTTGGTCGTCAGACACCATTGGCACCACAATCTTCTTTTTATTGGGATTTTTTTTCGTATGTTAGATGTAGCGTCAGCAGGCATGACAAATCGAGGTATGTGTCATGCGCCCACATTTTTCATTCAACAACTATGCAGTGCTTGATTATTGGATTGAAAGCTGGGGCGTGCGAAATTAGACAAATCCAATTTTTACGATCTCCGTAGTAGTCAGCCATGGTAGTCGAGGTGCCCTGAAGCCCAAATAATCAACCAACTAACATTTTATGAGAATACAAATGTGGATTTTTCAATAAGTTTCAAGTAAGAGGTGTTTGCAAACGTCGTTAAAGGACTAGCTCATTGTGAATGATCGTCACCCATTCGGGAAGAGGAAATGGATGTTTCTTTCTTTTAAAATCGATAACGTCCATTTGTCCCTTGTTGATGCATGTCCACAGGCTAGAAAACTCAACACGTATCGATTCTGCGACAACGTATGGACGCTACTGCTGAGCGACGTGGAGTTCAGGGAGGTGCAGGACATCGCCAAAGCCGATCGGATGAAGATCGTCGCCATGGATGGCCGCGGTAAGCACGGCGCTGAGCGGTCAGAGCTTCTGCTGAGACGGAGGTACCGGGCAGGGAAGTGATATGTGCGGTGGGCTTGAGCACAATGCTCCTTATTTGCCGGAGACAGACACCGTCATCGGACCGTCCGGCCGTGGAGGAGGCTCTATTGGCGGCAGCAAAATTTCCCGTAATAACCTTCACGTGTCGTACGTGGGTTGTCTGAAGTCTGTTGAAGTATCTATGCCGTTTATTTCAACCACTCGTCTGCTTCAGCAAACGAGAAGGTGGGTGTGGAACATAGGATAGTGCAAAAAGTTTTGGAGGAACTGCTCGTATTGTCCCAACTGAATTTACAGACATGCTGGTAATAGTCTGGACACGTCTCCACCCAGATTTCACACTGCCAAAGAAATATAAGTTTCCAATATCCTGAACTAACATTTATGTAAGTGCTTGCCCACGTGCCAGTCAAGTCGTCTTGTCTTTGTTATGCTGGCCTCCCCCTATATTCCATACATTTCGACTTGATTGGAAGACATGCAGATATTTGCCTTGACTTGCTCAGCTGACGTTTAAAGCGTGCTTAAATGTCAAGTAGATTGTGCATGCAAACATTGATATGGTACCCAGACTCAATGGTGTTCCAGAAATTATAATTGGTGTGGCGCTTGCCACACCAAAATCATACAGTGACGCCCGTGAATCTTAAATGTATCACGAGGTAGTTCGCAGGCGGTGCGAATGTGAAAAAAAGAAATTCATATCGTCGAAATACGTTTCCAAACCATACTTGCCCTACAACACTACAGGGCCAGCCACCCATATTCTATCTCCCCTCGTCCCCTATTCTATCTTCCCGTCCCAGATGCACACGTCAGTGGCCCCTCTCTCACTACTCCAAAAGGTGCCGGCGCCCCTCTCCGACAGTTATGGGCGCAAAATGACCTTGGCAGTCGACGCGCCCCTAAACTCCAATCAACCACCACCACCAAATCCTTAATCCTTTAAAATTGGAGATTCTTTCATCCAGACGCTATTTTTTAACCTCGGCAAAGGTTACTGCATTTTAATTTAGTTAACTTCTGTTGGTTTCGGCGGGCCAAAAGACACTATGCCCCCCCCCCTTTTAAGCGCTTCGGGGGAGGGGGCATGGCCGGAATGGCCCCTCCCTGGATCCGCCAGCGGCCTCAGCCTGTTTTTGAGTTCCCAATGCGGTCTCATGGCCCCGGTGTGTCTTGACGGCCTCCGTTGTGTGCTTTTTTAGAGCTCTCGGTGTGTTTATTTGGAGCTGCAATGCATGTTTTGAGGCCTTGTCGCTTTTTGCGACACCGTGCGCTTTGGAGGGCCCGGTACATTTTCGGCATCTCGTGGTGCGCTTAGG
The DNA here is from genome assembly GCA_034440615.1 of Ashinkailepas kermadecensis. NCBI lineage: Eukaryota > Metazoa > Arthropoda > Thecostraca > Neolepadidae > Ashinkailepas > Ashinkailepas kermadecensis. The sequence goes on from JAOTOM010002447.1 coordinate 58,954, forward strand.
TCCTGCTGTTTATTTGGGGCTCTTGATCGCACATTTGTGGGACCCAGCACAATTTTGTGAGCTCCAGTATAATTCCTCGTGTACCCGGCACGACTTTTCGGGCTCAGGCACGTGGTTCCGGGGGATCCGACGCCAGTTTCCTGAGCTTGGCGCAATTTTTTATAGCTTCTCCTAAATTTTGGGAGGTCCGAGTTCCGGCCTGATTTTTTGGCACCGGCGCCATATTTTTGTGTCCCGCTGCGATTTTCGAGGTCCGGTACGGCTTTTTCTTGGCCGTACACGACTTTTGAAGGTATCTGTTGGTATGTTTGTGCCTCCGGAGCGATTTTCTTGGCTCGGACATTTATTTTGCGGTATCTCCTTATTTTGGATAGCTCCGGCTTGATTTTTGTCGTGTCACGATGCGATTTTTGGGGCCACGCTGTGCTCATATGTGGCTGTCGACACCAATTTTTGGGAGCCACGATAGGAACTTGTGATGGCCCGACCGGATTTTTTGGAATTACCGACGCGAATTTTTGGTCCCGAGCGCGATATTTGGGGGCTCGGCGCGAGTTCGCGGGGCGCGTCCTACTTACCTGAGCCCCAGCTCTATTTTGCCGAGCCCCGGCGCATGTTTTCGGGCACGCCGCGAGTTTCTTGGCGCCCGCTGTGTTTATTTATAGCCGGTACGCGAATTCTGCGTACCGCCTGGTGCCCCACCCCGCATAGGTTTCCAGACTTAGGCGGCTAAATACCAGTAGCTGTTTGGAATTACCCGGGCATCCATGTGTGCCACCGACAGCGTTGACATTGCCGCTGATCGCGGGGACAGTCGCTCCACGAGCGGGTATCCCTGTTCGTCTCTGTTGCAGTCTGTCGCTGGCATTGCCGCTGACTGTGTGGGGACAGTCGCTCCATGAGCGGGTGTCCCCTGTTCGGCTCTGTTACAGTCGGCGGTGCTGGTGCTGAGGCGGCAGCTAACGCGGCAGTAGCAGCTGGACGGCGGCCGGCCGCCCGACGGCGGACGACCCTGCCGTCAGTTGCGTCAACCATCGCCAGACGTCTGAGGGAAGCCACGTGTTCGGAGAGGTGCTTCAGTAGCAGCTGGACGGCGGCCGGCCGCCCGACGGCGGACGACCCTGCCGTTAGTTGCGTCAACCATCGCCAGACGTCTGAGGGAAGCCACGTGTTCGGAGAGGTGCTTCAGTGTCGACTCGTGACACCTGTAGAATCCCGTCGCGGATTTGCGCAGTGCCGAGACGATGGCCTAGCTGCAGTGCCGAGATCTCACGCGAAACCAAATCATGGTGCGCCCGTCCTTAGCCGACGTCTGTACGCCGGGCGTGCTGCTGTGCCACAGGCAGCGCTGTAGTCGCATCTCTGCGCCGGGCGTGCTGCTGTGCCACAGGCAGCGCTGTAGTCGCATCTCTGCGCCGGGCGTGCTGCTGTGCCACAGGCAGCGCTGTAGTCGCATCTCTGCGCCGGGCGTGCTGCTGTGCCACAGGCAGCGCTGTAGTCGCATCTCTGCGCCGGGCGTGCTGCTGTGCCACATGCAGCGCTGTAGTCGCATCTCTGCGCCGGGCGTGCTGCTGTGCCACAGGCAGCGCTGTAGTCGCATCTCTGCGCCGGGCTGGGAGTTTTATACCGAGGCCACCTGCTCCCGCCACACAGTTTGATTTTGTTTGCCTTGATGCCTTCCGTGTACTCGTATTACGTGTATGTTGTTCTCGAATGCAGTTGTGACCACATGTTACCAAGACGTGACTTCCGTCTGACTTAAGCCAGCCGGCGGGTGCCTGTTGCCGAGGCTGATGCTGGCTCGCCTCACTTGTAGGTATCAGGCAGCTCCGCGTGCGACGTGGTCTCGCTAACTCCCATGCTCCTGCCGAGGCTGATGCTGGCTCGCCCCACTTGTAGGTATCAGGCAGCTCCGCGTGCGACGTGGTCTCGCTAACGCCCATGCTCCTGCCGTAGATCCCGGCTTATCGGGCGATCTCGCACAGCGATGGCAGTGACGCGGACACGCGCGATATTTAGGCGATGTTCTTGACATAACTCGCATAAGTGTGTTACCATCACTACATGTTCATCCCGGCATCGTCCTGTGTCAGATATATCTTATATGGATAAACAACATCAATGAGCTTTTCGTGATACCTACGCGCAAGATTGTATTCCTCAACCTGGGGGTGTAAATGATTGGTGGGTGCTGTCTGCAGAAGGTAAGCTTATGTCTAGGGGTAAGGTGCCTGATTCGCAACGAAAATACTATGGGTTCGAGTCCCACCTGTCGCTACTATAACCGCGAGAGAACAGTGTTGTAATCAGGGGTGGACCCTGGAATTGGCATTGTGTGGAGGGGGCGCTTATCTGGAGGAGCGTCATTTTTTTGGAGGGGCGCCACTGCGAAAGTACCAGGATGGTCGCCTTTTTCTCTCGGGGGGGGGGAGCGCCTCTGGTTGAAGAAATAAATCGAGAGAAGGGGACGGTGCACTGGGGCCTTCCCTTTCCTTCCAAGGGGGCGCCTGTTTCTCTCAGATAGGCGCCGCTGGCTGAAGAGTTCGAGAGGTGCAATCGAACCTTCCCGGAGGAGTGCTTTTTCCTGGCCGGAAGGACGCCACCTTCATGAGGGAGGGGGGGGAGGTGCACATGAAATAGTTGTGGAGCGTGTATATGCCCTACATACTCGCAGAAGTTAGACATAAAGACAAAAGATCAGTGCAACTATGAGCCACAAGGGCCCTTCTTGGTTGCACTCTGGACACTGGACCAGTTGCCCACCAAATCCGTCGATCAACCCTCCCTGGAATACAGAAAAACAAGCCCCCCTATTCTTATAATGATTGTCTATGCTGTTTTTAAAGATGTTCAGTGTGTTGCTACTGACGATGGTACCTGGCAGCTGGTTCCAGTGTTCTACTACCCGGTTGGTGAAGAAAGACTGTCTTAACCTTATCCTGCTGTGATTAACTTTAATTTTGAATTGATGACCTCTAATTGTATCGTTTCTGTTCAATTCAAACATTTCCTTGATATATCCCTGTTCCTGACCATAAACAAATTTAAAAACCTCCATGAGATCTCCTCTCAGCCTTGTATATCTAAGTGAAAACATATCAATTTCTTTAATCTTTCCTCATATGCCAGGTTGCCTATACTATTAACCATTTTTGTTACCCTCTTTTGTACTCTCTCTAAAAGCCAACAATCTTTTTCATAACTAGGGGACCAAGCTTGGACACAGTATTCCAAATGTGGCCTGACATATGCACAGTAAAGCTTCCTGGTGACCCTACTATTGTAAGTTATTGAAGCTAATGTATGCATCACTATGCACATTTTCGCTCCATGCATAAAAGTTCACTGGAGTTGTATTTTGCTGCATGCTCTCCACATACCAAATTTAAAAAGATGACAAAGGAGCATGCAGAGCAATAATTCCAGCACTACAACAATAAATGGCCGCCCCTGTGACGAAGTGTCGTGGTCTCCCGTCACATATACTCTGTGGGCCAGTGTCAATAGCCGGGGCGCACCCAGGAATTTCGCAAAGTAACATGGTTGAGCATTTTTCGATGGAGAAACCAAGAATTTTAATAGTGCACACAACTTTCACCGCTAAGAGGAGGGGGGTGCAGGTGCCCCTGGGCGCGCCTATGGCTAACAGCAACATGTGGTACTGAAAAAAAGAACTATCATCGCAATTTGAGTATTTTCAAATTCACAATTCTCGCTGGACTTGGAACTCTTTTCACCACTGATGGATTCTTTTGTGATAATAGGTTTATCTTCCTGGTGCAAGTGAAACCATTAGTATTACTGTTCAAATAAAATCTCCAACCTCCGCTCCCCCCCCGACGAGGTACCACCTTTCCGTGGTGGGGGGGGGATTGCGTGCCCCAATGACCCGGCGACCATCCTACCGGCGAGGGGTGAGACTAAGAGTGCCTCACTCGTCCTTCCATCCATACGCTCCCATTCCAATGCCCATCTCATCCCACCATCCATGTCCTCCTCCTGGCCCTGCAACACCGACTCTCCCTATCATGAGCAGGTAGGACAACTTCCCCGGTCTTGCCCTCCAGCTCAGTTTTATCGGGGTAGCCGCGCCCCCTCGGCCCGCCCCCCGGGGTTGACGGAGTCCTGGAGGTTGAGGTCCCCCGTCGCACGGTGCTAGTTGTGACCTGGGACCAACACACCTCTTTGGTCCCGATATCCCGGGGGGCGGGCGGGCCCGTGGGGCCTCACGCGGGCCAAGTGGCTGGTCGCCTCGGGCCGGGGGCCTGGGGTTCTCCCCAGTGTCTGCCGGCCCGGCCGGCTGGGGTCAAGTGGTGGGCGGCGCTGGATCCCGGTCGGGGTGGTGAGTCTCTCTCTCCCGGCCGGGCGAAGGCGCCGCCCGCCCCGTATAGCTCCTCGGGCGCCTGGCGTCCTCCCGTCTGCGGGGCCCAGGCGTCCCCCCTGTAGGGCCCCTATGTGGTGGGGCGCCCGAGGAGTGGAAACCAAGTCGCACTACATGGCATCCACAACACAAAAAAAAACACCCCTGGTCCCTCTCGTGAGGGCCAGACCAACCCCCATATACGCCGAGATCGGAGCTCCCCTTCGAATGGTGCCCCGGTACCTCGTGTGCTAGTTTTCCGTGGAGTTAGCAAGAGTCTTGTGTCCCTGTCCCCCTTCCAAAGGCGGGACGGATGCGACAGGTTCGGTGAGATTATGAGATGTGAAAAGCTGAAGGACGGTGCTTTAGAGGTTGAATTTGCGGTAGCAGAGCAGGCGGATACGGCTCTGCGATCATCTGAGTTTGTGTATGGCGTGCGGAAGAACGGGAAAAAGGAGGACGAAACAGTCGCAATCACCGTGGAACCCCATAGTACAAAAAACACCTCGCGTGGAGTGATAAACTGCTTTGACTTGAGGGATGTTGCAGAGGATGAGATCGTTGATGGGCTGTCAGCTTTCGGGGTTATTGCCGCCAGAAAAATGAAAGTAAAGAGAGGTGCAGACTTTGTTTTGACCAACAACGTTATTTTAACTTTCAACACAACGGATCTTCCCTCAGAGATCAGAGTGGGCTACGTGCGTGTGAGAGTGAGGCAATTTTTACCAAACCCAATGCGTTGCTTCAGATGCCAAAGATACGGACACACGACTCAATTTTGTCGTGGCCGCCCAGCGTGCAGCAGATGTGCCTCCCATGACCACTCGAGTGAGCAGTGCTCTTCTGAGCACCCTTTCTGCGCGAACTGCGATGCAGGACAGGTACCCCATACGTCGTATGACCGTGCGTGTCCAAATTACATTAGGGAAAAGGAAATTATCTCACTGAAACACGCGCACAAAATATCGTTTAGAGAGGCCAGGGACCTCTATGAAAGGTCGCACCCAAAAATATCGTACTCTTCCAGAACCAAAACCAGCATGGCAACCACACCAAACGTACAGCCCGACAAGGCGTGCGAGTTGATAGCGCAACTCGCAGCTCTACTCCCAGCTTTTGGGGTGCCTCTCGACTCGCCTGCGAGGAATAGGGAGCCCACTGAAAAGGAAGACAGAACAACGGAAGCTCCACCCACTACAAACGATTGCGCGGAAGATGCTTTGCAGGCCTCCCCCCGATCTACCCCTGACGGTGGGGAGTGGATCCAAGTCCATCGGTCTAAGAGGCCGGCTCGGTCCTCTCCTTCGAAACCCAGTCCATCCCCGACTACCACATCTACCTATACCTCATCACACAAACCCACGCCTATCCCTTCCAAAGACTTCCTCGTTAACCCAATCCCTCCAGTCATCTCGGAAGGCGGCAGTGCCGCCTCCCGCCGCGTCCCGGTAGTACCTCCCCCGGCATCTCGTCGTTCGCAGATGACCGGGGTTCGACCAGGAGCTCCCGATATGGCAGCATCGGGTCGAGCAGGCCGTGACGGGTCGCGTGACCCCTCGCTTTGCGTGCGGCCTGTCAGTCGATGGCCGCACGAATCCCTACCTGGGACCTCTCGGGGAGTCCCCGTGACGGTTCCTGGCGATGTGATGGGACCACCTCCCGTTCCCCCTCGTGAGAGCCAGACACGCTTTTCCCCTATTGCCGGAAGAAAGAGGGCATCACCCTGGGCAGTTTCGCCACCGGGCGGTGGAAGCCCAAGAAACCGTCAGCGAGCGCATTCTGCGTCCGCGGAGGCTAGGATCCACACTGGTGGATCCTAATCAGCTCATTGCACTCGTCTTTCTCTTATTTTTTTCCTTTTTTTGTAGCTGAAACTTGGATGTCCTGAGCCAGGGAAAGTTTGTACGCATGAACAGACTTACCACTTTTAAATTCAAGACACTTGTATGACGGCTACATCAACCGTTTTACAATGGAACTGTCGAGGTTTTAGAACTAGCGCCCAGGACCTCCAGATGGTTTTAAATCGGCACGGCCCAGTGGCGGTATGACTCCAGGAAACGAAGCTTTCACCTGACTACATGGTGTCGTTGAGTGGGTACTCGATAATCCGGAAGGATGTGGTGACTGATGCTGTGGCACACGGTGGAGTGCTACTGGCGGTCCACAACAGCGTCCCCACGAGGGAGTTAACCCTGCGTACTAAACTCCAGACGGTTGCCGCTCGAGTGCTTTTTGGCCACCGACACATAACAATATCCTCCGTATATCTGCCTCCAGGGAATGTGTTCCCCACCGTGGAACTCGCCAACTAGGTGTCTGAACTGCCTCCGCCGATCTTACTTTTGGGCGATTTTAACGCTCACCACACGCTGTGGGGATGCGACGATATCAACGCCCGTGGTCGCTATCTGGAATCTGTGATCCTTAACGAAATGCTCTGCATTTTAAATACAGGGACACGAACACACTTTTCCACACACTCAGGAAGCACTTCCACCTTAGACCTCAGCCTGGTCAGCCCACAGCTAACTCAGTGCCTCGAGTGGATGGTGGACTCCGATCCATTGGGGAGCGATCATTTCCCAATCTGGCTAAGTTACCTGGACGGCTCAGTTTTAGGTCCGCGCCCGCAGCGATGGAATTTTAAGAAAGCGGACTGGGTTAAATTTCAGGAGAAAGCTGAAGCCGCTTTCCGCTCCGAACCAAGGTCTCTACCACTACCAGTGACCGAATTCACTGCACTTCTGTTGGAATGCGCCTCCTCAAGTATCCCCAGGACATCTGGATTTCCTCGACGCACCCCTGTGCCGTGGTGGACGGAGGAATGCCGTGACGCTATTCGTGCGCGAAGACGCGCGTTTCGAGCCTTTAATCGCAACAGCACCACGGTCAACTTAATAGAGTTTAGGCGTACCCGGGCCCGCGCCCGGCGCACCATGAAGGAGGCCAAGCGTGTTTCATGGCGTGAGTATGTTAGCTCACTCAATCGATCTTCGCCAACCTCATTGGTTTGGTCTCGCATCAAGAGTATTTCTGGTCGATTCAGTGCAGGCCCGCTTCCCACGTTGACGGTTGGTAGCCGTGAGGTGACGCACCCTATTGATGTGGCCAACGAGATTGGACGTGCTCTGGCAGACGTCAGCCGCGCCGGCAACGGTGACCCACAATTTATGCGCCATAAAGCCCGCTGTGAATCGACTTCGATGGACTTTTCCACTCCAGAGCACATGTCGTACAACAGTTGTTTTACCCAGGCTGAGATGGAATCAGCAATTCACTCGTTGCGTAGTGTTGCCGAAGGACCCGATGAAGTGCACAATGAGCTGCTGAGACACCTGCCTCCCTCTGTGGTCGCGGAGCTTCCACGCACTTTTAACCACTTATGGACGAATGGCGAGTACCCTCCATCATGGGTGTAACTTTATATATATATGGGGTGGCAGGTGCCACCCCATCCATGAAAAATGCCCCCCCATTCGATCCAAGTGCCCCCCCCCCCCATGACGGCAGGCGTTGTACCAACATCGGAGCTTTAATGTGCCTGGTGACATACCGTGCCGGACGGCAATGCTGTCGGCTTTCACACTGCCATTTGCTATGAAGGGAAAATATCCATGCTACTGCGAATTGGCAGCAATTTGGCAGCGTGGTTGCGAAATCCGGCTAGTTTCCCCTCCGTATCACTGTACCCTTAGTATGTCCTGCCCATGAATGAGCGATTTTTTTCGTAATGGCAATTGCATTGCTTTACATGCATTACAACATAAATATTGAGTCAAATGGTTTGCAGTAATAATTTGATCACGTCCGGAGGTGAATATGAAAACGATTATTTAACTTTCTAGAAAGTGAAGTGAAAGCTGCGCAGCATTTACCAAAAGAAATACGTGACCTTGGCGTCTTGGCGCGCATCAACAATAGAAGAGTTGTGGAATGTGGATCTGTGGGTGGCTGAAGCTAAGGTGCGAGGGTCAGCGTCAGCGTTCTGTTGCGACGCTTTTGTAACTGAGACTCATCTACATAGATGTGTTTGCTATACTTTCTAAACGTCAAACATGTCTCAAAAGAGGAAGAATGTGCAAAGGTCCATATTGGACATGTTTTCGAACAGCAAAAGGTAAGCACATAAGGGGCTCTCCCCTACATTAATTTCACCTTCCTGAAAAGCTTTCGTCCTCATAGAAGGGCGTTAAGGTTGCGAAATTGTATGGATTTAACCGGTTTTTGCCATTTTCCTGAAACAGAATGATATGGGTAATGGAGTGCATCATGGGCATAGGAACGTTTCAAAAGTGGAGGACATGGCACACCCGTCCCCCCGTTCTTACTCATATAGAGTGCATGAGCAGCACAGGTAATCAGGCGCGTATCTATGGTGGGGGGGGCGAAGCTGGCGACCGCCGTCCCGCTACTCCCGATTTTTAAAGAAAAATCACATGAAAGTGCTATTTTCTCGAAACCTAAGCGTGTTTTATCATAAAACCATCTCCTACACCGCAAGCTGCCCAAATCCGATGAGTTTTTTTTTAATTGAAGAACGTTTTTGAGATTTCGCCCGCCTCCAAGAAATTCCGTCCTCCCCCAAGAAAAATCCTAGATACGCGCCTGCAGGTAATTATCAGAAATCATTCGCCCCTACGAATGAGCTGAATCGCACCGAGCGTTGATTAATCCAGTTGTCACATCCTCAGGTCACATCCCGATCCCGATCCATCTAATCAAGAGGACGATCCACAAAGTGCCGAGGCTGTCGGTGTCGAACCACCATCAACAGTCCAGGAGTCCGTCACCGAAGATCCAGGGTAAGCTGCGAACACTGCGAAATCATCCCTCGCGGGAAATCCGGAACTATTATTTCATTACTACCCAATAGATGGCCAGCTCATCCAAACCCCTGTTGTGCAGGCTGCACCGCCAGACCCGCCGTGCCCACAGCGCGGCGCCCTGGGCGCCACCTCACAGGGCGCCGCACCTCACCCAGGCTTAAAAGTTAAATTGCGAGTTCCTGTGCATACAATTTCATACGAATGCATAACAATTTGTGCCGTTTCGCGGCGCAAACCCAACCAGCTGTGCTGCTTTCTGAGGCGTCCCGCATCGACAATCCTATTGTGCTGATACATTTTGTGCGGATTGTGCGAAAATATCCATTTCCGCACTCGCGCCGCTGGCGACGCGAACAGAACAAGCACGTGTCTTTTTTTCGCGACACCGACAGCCAGTTCCGAGACCCTTCTGCTGTCCTTAAACTTTGTCTGAGATTGGGCCACAAAATGCCTGCAAAATTAAACATTTCTGGGCCGCTTCGCGACACAAACTATAAACCACAACCACACTAACTTTACCATGCTCTGCCCGTTTAGTTCCGGATTTCCGATTGGAACCAAGAAGAAAATTGATAGTCTTGCCATACCAGCTGTACCTACTCGCGCACATGTGTCATGCAAATTGCAAACTAAGCGTTCTTGTGCATCTGTCATCGTTTTGAAACGGTTGCTGAAACGGTCACCCATGAATGGCTTTTTATTGTCGTTATCACGTCCACCACGTCCTTATCCTAATCCTTCTCTCTTCTTCCACAGCCCGTGCGCTCCGTCCACGTCCGAGCCTGTCAAGCCGCGTCAGCCCGCGCCTGAACGTGGGAAGAACTTTCAGTTCTCAAAATGGAAGAAGACCTACCCGTGGCTGGTCAACCACGATGGCAAGTACGTCACCTGTCGCGAGTGCACCACAGCGCATGGGCTAGGGCTTCTGTCAGGAGAGCCACATCTCGATCTGGCCTTCATCTCGCGGGGGTTCAAATCGTGGAAAAAGGTGCCTGCTGGCTTCTCCCAGCATGCGAGATCACGGTCTCACCTAAGGGCTGTGGAAGCCCTGATCGGACGCGGACGTGAGAACCCTACCCAAGTCCAGGTACTAAGTGGGCATGCGAAGGCGGTGGATGAGGCGCGAACTGCGCTCGATGCTATCTTCGACGCAATCGAGTATCTCGCCCGCCAGTGCCTTCCGCTTCACAATCGAGATAAGGGCTCCAGCAACCTGCAGGCGCTCCTGACCACGATGGCCAAGAAGAACCCAGCTCTGGAGAAGTGGCTGAGAAGGGACACGCAGATGTACCTCAGTCCGCAAATCCAGAATGAGATACTGGAGCTGATGGCCCACACGATACTGAAACAGACTGCGACGGAGGTCGGTGCTGCTGAGGCGTTCGCCATCATCGTCGACGAGTCGACCGACGTGTCCCGGCAAGAGCAGGTGTCGCTGTGTGCCAGGTTCGTGGATCCAGGCTGTGAGGTCCAGGAAGTGTTCCTCGGCTTTTACAGCACCGACAGCACCACAGCCGACACGCTGGCGAGGCTGATCCTGGACGCTCTCCAGCGCCTCAACCTGCCCATTGAGAAACTCAGGGGTCAGTGCTACGATGGGGCTTCAAACATGGCAGGGCGAATTAGCGGCGTCCAAGTCCGCATCAAGGAGAAGCAGCCGAAGGCGCTGTTCATCCATTGCGCAGCACACCGTCTCAACTTGGCCACCCTGACAGCCGCGACCCCTGCGCTCAGAAACGCGCTCGGAGAGGCGTCGGGACTTATCGAGTTCGTTCGCAGCTCGCCGAAGCGCCTGGCCATGTTCGAGCAGCACCAAGAGGACACGGCCGCCGGACTGACCTCATTCTGCCGCACCCGGTGGACCTGCAACGAGCGGAGCCTGACGTCACTCCTGTCCAACTGGGCTGCCGTGCTGGCTACGCTGCACGCCATCGAGGAAGATCCCACAGCCTCACCCGAGTCGGCCGCCAAGGCCCATGGCTACCGGCGGGCGATGGAAGAGTTTGACTTTTTCTTCATGGCGAGCCTGGGCCTGCGCGTCTACCAGCTGGTCACGCCGGTGATCACAGCGATCCAGAGCAGACAGGAGTCTGTCACCGGCGTCCTCAGCAAGGTCAGACTGATGAGGGAGGCCGTGCTGTCCCAGTGCAGCGAGGCCGTCTGCGACCGGTTCTGGTCCGACGCTGTCGCTAAGGCTGACTCGCTCGGAGTGGATGAGCCGCGCCTGAGACGGCCTGTCAAGAAGCCGCAGCGGCTGAGGGACAACGACGATGAAGAAGCGCCGCCGAAAACACCTAAGGAGCGCTACAGCCGTGAGTACGACGGCGCTCTGCGCAGCCTGGCAGCTTCCATCAAGGACCGGTTCACCAAAGGCGACGACCAGGTTCTGCAAGGGGTAGAGGCAGCCCTGGCTGGAAACCAAGACGAGGGCCGGCGCGCAGCGCGGTTCTACGGTCTAGATGAAGAGCGAGTCGTCCTTCACCTGCGGTTTTTGCACGACGCTGGACGCAGGCCAAAGTCACTGCAAGATGCTGCCGAGATGATTAGTGAGCTGCAGGATCTGGTCCCGGAGGCGGCGCGTCTGGTGCGCCTGGCGCTCACAGCGCCGGCGACGAGCTGCTCCGCGGAGCGCTCTTTCAGCCTGATGAGAAGGCTGAAAACCTACATGCGTGCAACAATGGGCCAAGCTCGGTTCAACCACCTCGCTGTGTGCGCGGCGTACGGGCGAGAGCTTGGGGCTCTTGATCGGAAGGAACTCCTGCGAGAGTTCGTTGGCCGCAGCGCTCAGAGGAGGCACGCATTCGGTCTGATCTGAGCAGAGCAGACACTGGATGTGTGACGTGACGCGTGACGCGCCATGCGTGTCGACGTGAGTGATAAGATTGCTCTGTCGTGGGGCGTCAGCGACGTTGGAACATGTGACGTGTTAAATTGTGATGCACCAATGGGATATAGAAGTGCGCCGTCCTGTCATGAGGCATGACGTAACGTTTCCATGGAAGATCTTCGCCGAAGTGATCAGCTCTAAGGTATGAACAAATAAAGATAAGCCTTTCCGCTAATTTTAAATGTCTAAGTACGCAGTGCACAGCTGGATGAATGGATGTCAAATCTGCCGACAGAGACAGCGGCGGGCTGCAATGTATGTACATATATGGTGTGATTTGGTCCAAATAGGTAGTTACTGCAATCGGGCCATTTCAACTTTACACTCTGGTGGGAAAACCATTCAAGGTAGTCTTTCACACCAAATACTCAAAAAAGTTGTCTCTAAACTGTGAAATAGAGAAGGCTCTGGCCTTTTCCAGAAAAGACAGGCGTTCAAAGTATTGGCCCTCTTTCGGCGTACCCTGTAATACCTAGTTCTGTATGTCTGTCCTGGGTCAGGTGAGGTATAAAAAAAAAATGGACGAAGTGCCCCCCCATTGCAAAATGAAAAGTTACACCCCCGCCCTCCATCGTGGAGTCAATCTACAGTGGTCCCACTCTTGAAATCTGGGAAATGCGGCCGGGACCCCTTAGATTATCGCCCAATCTCTCTGACGTCTGCATTAGGTAAACTAATGGAGAAACTCGTAAATGGACGCCTATCATGGTTTTTGGAAAAACATGACATCTTCACGAACACGCAGTGCGGTTTTCGCAAAAACCGGAGTACCATTGACCATATTTTAACACTGGACACCGAAGTACGCCTCGCTTTTAAGAGGAAGCGACATCTAGGCGCGGTGTTCTTTGACATCGAGAAGGCCTACGACACTACGTGGCGAAGGGGAATCCTACTGAAGATCCACAAGCATGGGATCCGTGGACAACTTGGCACCTTCTTACAAAACTTTTTAGCAAATCGCTGTTTTCGTGTACGAGTCGGCCACTGCCTCTCGGATTGGTTTATCCAAGAGGACGGAGTTCCACAGGGAAGTGTCTTGAGTGTGACCCTTTTCGGGGTGATGATTAACGATATTTTATTCCTGAGACCGTTGGGCGATCCTTATATGTCGATGATTTTGCCATATGGTCATGTGCCTCACGTACACCGCCGATGGAGCGACAGCTACAGCTAGCGGTCAGGTGTTTGGAGAAGTGGGCAAATACGAACGGATTCCGCTTTTCTACAGCGAAGACCGTTGCCGTACACTTCTGTCGCCGCCGCCTATGTCCCAATATGGAAATCCTACTGTACAGGCAGGCGATACCGGTGCAACCGGTAGTCAGATTTCTGGGGGTGGAATTTGATACGCGCTTAACATACCGACAACATCTTAAAACGCTACGAGATAAGTGTGCAAATACTTTGAATATCTTAAAATGTGTGGCTCGTGCGACCTATGGAGCAGATCGGGCATCGCTGCTCCTGCTATATCGATCGCTCGTACGATCAAAGCTTGACTACGCGTGTTTTATTTATGACGGAGCTTGTTTGACGAGCAAACGCACCCTGGATGTAATCCACCACTCTGCCCTTCGTACCATCACGGGGGCATTTCGTACTTCCCCAACGGCGAGTCCCCTTGGGGAAGTTCCCAAGTTCCCCCCCCCCCCGCGGCCGGCACCGCCCCGGCCGCGCTACGGCCGGCGGCCACCCCCACACCCCCCACCCCCCACCCCACCTTCTTTTCCCCCCCCCCCCCCCCCCACCCCAAACAAAAAAAAAAAAAAACCAACCGCCCGGAAGAGGGGGAGAAAACTCTTATAGCCCGCCCCCGGCCCCGGGGGGGGGGGGGGAGGGGAGAAAAATAAAACACCCCCCCCCCCCCCAGCGGGCGGGGGGGGGGAGGGGACACCCCCCCCCACAACAAAAAAAAAAAAAAAAAAAAAACACAAGAAAACAAAAAAACCCCCAGCGAGAACAATAAAAGAAAAAAAAAAATCTAATAAAAAAAAACAAAAGACACAGAACGGGGAGGGGGGGGGGCAGGGCTTTTTTTAAAAGGAATGGGGTTAAAAGCTATAAACCCCTCAAAATACTCCCCTAAGGCCTTTCCGTCCTTTTTCAAAGCCATTTTTTAAAATTAAAATTTAAAAAAAAAAAAAAAAAAAAAAAAAAAAAAAATTTATTAAAAATTAAGTAAGAAGGGGGAAAAAAAAAAAAAAAAAAAAACAAAAAAAAAAAAAATCTTGATACAAATAATAAAAAAAAAAAAAAAAAGAGGAAAAAGGTAAAGGGGGGGGGGGGGGGGGGGGGCGCCAGGAGGAGGGCGCTGGGGCCGGCCGGGGGCGGGGGGGGGGACGAGCTCGGGCACCCCACCCCCCCCCCCCCCCACCCACCCCCACCCCCAAAAAAACCTCAAAATAAAAATAAAAAAGGAGATGTATCATAACCTCCACAGTTCATAACCTCCACAAATTCAATATACCCGAAGCGGTCGTAACCTCCACAGGTCATAACCACCACAGCTCACAACCTCCACAACTACGAAGCGTTCATAACCTCCACAGCTCACAACCTCCACAAGTCCGCAGCGTTCATAACCTCCACAGGTCGTAACCTCCACAACTCCAAGCGGTCGTAACCTCCACAGGTCATAACCTCCACAACTCCAAGCGGTCGTAACCTCCACAGCTCACAACCTCCACAAGTCCGCAGCGTTCATAACCTCCACAGGTCATAACCTCCACAACTGCGAAGCGTTCATAACCTCCACAGCTCGCAACCTCCACAGATTCAAGAACTTCATTATTTTCTAGAAGCATCACTTCAGATAGCTATCGATAGGTAGCAGCACGGTCTAGGTATTACAATCATGAGATTGAATGCTGAACCATAGGTAACAATATTTGTCGCCAGATGGCAGGATGATACTATTGAATAGAGCTCGGAAGCCCGCGCATCGACGCGTGGGAAAGTATTGCGTGGCGCAGTGGCAGATGATCGTATATCATTTGCACGTTTTTCGCCCGCAATGTATCGACGCGTGGGAAAATAATGCGACACGCAGTGGCGGATGATCGCATAACCTTTACATGCTATCCGGCCGCAATATGATGCCTTTTCGTGTCCTCGTCACCATAGGCGTAGGAACGTCTAAAAAAAGTGGGTGGGTCAGGATCAACAGCAGTGACGCACCCAGGAATTTCGCAAAGTACCATGGTTGAGCACTTTTGGATAGATAACCCGATAATTTTAACAGTGAACACACAACTTTTACCGCTAAGATGGGGACCGCTAAAGGAGTGGGGTAGGCCCCTGGGCGCGCCTATGGCTTACAACAACATGCGATACTGAAAAATAACTATCATCACAGCAAAAGTACTTTCAAATTCACACTTCTCGCTGGACTTGGAACTCTTTTTACGACTGATGGATTCTTTTGTAATAATAGGCTTATCTCCCTGGTGCGAGTGAAAGCATTAGTATTACTGTTGAAACAAAATTTCTTCAACTTCTGCTATGTGCGTGTGTGTAGGGGTGGGTGTAAGCTCATTACAGCCTCACTAATGGCTAAATTGTGTGCCCTAGTTTCTATGATATAGTACTAAACGTCTTTAAGATATCACCCGTTGTTCACCGATGTTGATGAGGAGAAAGAATAGAACGCCTGTGCAAATTACCCCGTAAACGAAAATTTCGAAATGGCGGAAAGAAGCGGGGGGTCATTGTGAGTTCACCGATCGATACTTTAGCACAATTCAGATTGTTCTTCATTGAGTTGAGTTCTTCCGCTTAGACATTCTTCGCACCTTCATATTTTCATGGCAAGTTACTAGAATGTGAAGGTGAGAAAGGGTCTGATTTTGTTTAGATTGCCAGATATAGCCATACTTAGTACCTATTATTTGCCCACAGATGCTTCCCAGGCAGCGGTTCACCTTACGATTTTGCACTGGCTGCTAGCAAGAACGAAGCTTACTTGCTGGTCCATGGCAAAATAATTATCATGATTGTTGCTGGAGAGGATGAGAAAAGGAAAAGCTGGTCATCGCTGGTTGAAGATGCTTTGATCCGGTGTGTGGGAGACCAAGATTGGCAAGCGGACAGGATGGGAAAAAACGCAATAAATAATGGTACACATCGGTATTGTGATATTGTGTTCGTCCTCAGGGCCTAATTCCAACACATTGGTGATCAGTCACTTGAAACATTTATGTAGTACACATCGTGCACTTTAGAATATCCGCCACTTGAAACGAAATGCTGCAACTGCATCATGTGGCACCCGCCTGAAACGGAATGAAAGCCTTATTTTGGGGGACCAACAAATCAGTGCAAAATAGCTGACAGAGAGAACACACGGCACCTCATAAAGTCATAACGTGTTCAGACTTAAGAGCCGAAAGGGCCAATCCTGAATTCAATTCGATGACTAGCTCTCTTCTTCCCACGTTTTTTGGTGGCTAAGACATCCGGATAACCGCTTAGCTTTCACGCACCTCATCCCTGATTAAATATCAACGCTTGCAGATTGGCTACCGAACTGAGTCTCTAGTTAGGTGTTCTTTTTAACCTTTCCGATTTTTTATCTTCGGGTGTGTTTTAACACGCGCCCGGGAGGGCCTCTGAAAATTACGCGTACTGGAGGGGGGGGGGCGGATTCCGCTCCCCCTAAGATCTCGGCTCCTATTAAAGCTGCTGAAACTAAATTCGCAGGGTGGATGGATCCGATAGTGAACTCTATTGTGTGCAAATTTTATGACCTTAGGTCAATATCTTCAAGGTCAAATGTGTTCACATTTGTAAACATTTCCTTGTTTTGCGTGGCTTGGCTTGTCATTGTTATGGATCGCTGTGATTGTGTTTAAATGCTCCACAATGGGCATCAATGATGTTTTGGACATTACTAATGATGCAATGCAGATGCTAGACACAACATGTGACCTCAGGTCACCTACATAGCAGCACTTTATCAGGTCAGTTACCTGTTCCAGTTACCGGAACCGGGCCACCCGCCCGACTGCTCCGTCGAGCAGTTCGGCGCAATCGGCTTCGTGAAGAAAGGAATGAAGTACATGAATAAAGTATGGAAACGCAATCACAATCAGTACAAATGACATACAGCAGTGCATTTATGACAACATTCCAGTTGATCAAGTTTGGTTCCATTAACCTGTCATGAACTTGACCTGACTTGACCTCTGTGATCTAACATGACCTTGAAACTATATAGGATATCAATATACATCAAACAAGTCGCTAGTGTTGCCAAGAACACTTCCCTTTTGCGAATATATGGGAAGCGCATCAGCGCCGATTTTTGTAGTCTGGCGCTAGGATTTTTTAAAAAAAACTTTAACGGCCCCTAACTTGAAAATGTTTCGGTTGATTTCCATTTTTCTTGCTTTAAACGACGCGCCGGTCATTTCTAAGTAGGTACGCAGAACATCGCGTATATCGACCGATAAAACCTGCAGGTACGAAAAACCGGAGGCGTGGGCGGATTTCGCCCCCCCTCCAGTGCGCGTGTTAAGGCTCCGGCCAATTTTGCTAGGGGCCCGGCACATCTTTGTGACCTGGACTCTTTTTAAAAAGCTTTGTTGCTTTTTGTGCACCGATGCTATTTTTTAGGTATTGGCGCGTTTTCGCAGACCCCGAAGTGTTCATTTAGTGCCAGGTCTTTTTGTTCTATTTCTAGGATCATGTCGATTTTTTAGGGCCATAGCATATCATCACACTTCATATCCTCATGTGACCTTGTCAGGTCGCATCACGTGCGCGTAATCCTCTCGGTGGATTCTGAGATTCTGATAACCGTTCTCGCACTTGAAGTTTTTGAGGCCTACATGCTGTATCAAACCTCCCTGTGCTTTGAGGGCCCCGTTGTGTCTTCATTCTTTTAGCTCCCGTTTGTATATTTAGAGCAGCAAAGAGTGTTTTAAGGGATGTCGCTTTTTCCAGACTCGGTACGCTTTGAAGAGCCCGGTGCATTTTCGTCTTCCAGTTTCTTAGGGTCCCGCGGTATTTATTTGGCGTTCCTCGGTCATATTTGTGCGACCCCAGCACGATATTAGGGGACCGGTATATTTTATCGGGATCCCGTCTCGACTTTTCGGGCCCAGTCGCGTGGTTCCGGGAGAATCCGACGTCAGTTTTCTGGGCTCGACACAGTTTTTGGTGACTTATTCTGAATTATGTAAAGTCTGAGCCACGGCTTCATTTTTCGGGCCCTCGATGGCATTTTTCGTGTCCCGCCGCGATTTGTCGAGCTCCTGTATGTTTTTCGGTGCCGTATGCGATTTGTTAAGGCATCTGGTGGCATGTTTTGACCAGGGAGCGATTTTCCTGGCTCGGACATCTTTTTCGGAATCTCTGTTTATTTTGGATGGTTCTGGCTTGATTCTTGTCGGTTTCCGATGCGATTTTGGGGCCACGCTGTGCTTATTTGGGGACATTGACGCCAATTTTTGGGAGTCCCGAGGGAATTATTGATGCCTCGACCAGAATTTATGCGACTACCGACAGGAATTTTGGGTCCCATGTGCGACATTTGGTGGGTTTGGCGGTAGTTCACAGGGCGCGTTGTACTTATCTGACACCAGCGCGATTTTAGCGTTCCCCGGCACAAACTTTCGGGCCCGGTGCAAGTTTTTTGGTGTCCGCTGTATATATTTACTAGATGCACACTAACTCCACTGCCATGTTGGTGTGTTAAAAATCGATCCAAGCCACTACGTTCACCATTGGGTACGCATCCTAACCTGGCCTATCCTAGCATAGCTTAGCCTAACCTAACCTAACCTAAACTAACCTAAACTAACCTAACTAAACCTAACCAAACCTAACCAAACCAAACAAAACCTAGCCAGACCTAGCCAGACCTAACCAGACCTAACCAAACCTAGCCAAACCTATCCAAACATAACCAAATATAACCAAACCTAATCTAACTTAAACGAACCTAAACAAACCTAACCCAACCTAACCAATCCTAACCTAACCAAACCTAATAAAACCGAACCAATCCTAAACGAAATCTAACCAAATCGAACCGAACCTTAACGAAACCTAGCCTAACCAAACCAAACCTAACCTAACTTAGCCAAACCTAACCAAACCTAACCTAATATGACCTGACCCGACCTAACCCTAGCAGACCTCATTTAATCCTACCCTGTCCATTAAATTGACCTACGCTGCCCTTTTTCCCTACACTCCATACCCTGCTTCTCATGTTCGTATGTAAATATGACCGATACCAGAGATTGGGTGATGATTAAAATACTTCGTCAATATTGGTATACGGCCTGATACATAAAACATATACACTACAAATCCTGTGCGTAAGATGGCTCTTTATATATACTCTGTCTCGGAAGAATGGTCATGCCATACATATATCACAACGATGTGTGGCTCTATTTTGCTTAATATGGGCATTTGGTTACTTTATATAGTCGTCCTTAACCTAACATACCCTAGCCTAGCATGGCCTTACCAAAGCAGACCTGATTTGATCTGACCTAACCCTGCTCTTTCCTAACTTCATTTTCATACACGCAATAACACAGTTGTACTGCCCTGCATACACCATAAGTTATAATCACTTATATAAAATCCTTCCCACGGTAGATTGACTGGCGTGGTAGCACGTGCGACCTGTATAATTTTCAACCAATGAAGTTCGCTCAAGAAAACCCACTGATTCATCTATGCAATGAGCCGGTTGAGAAGGCGGAAAATGATGTTTGGTAATGCTTCAGGGCAGCCTTGATTGTAGGGAAAGTTGCTTCGATTTGCAAAATTTATAGGTATCGTATGAATCACAACCGTTTAAGCTATGCGTGTATACTACTTTGTATCCAAAATGTTGTCTAACCGAGATGCTGATGGGGTGGAAAGCAGAGCCTGTTTTGCTGGTCACGACACTTGTCACTCTCGTCGCGATGGCTGACCCCTGGCACACGGTAGGTGCCGATAGTCAAAGGGAAAAGTGTAGCCAGTACATGGACCTGGGTAATGCAAACAACGGCGTACCGTGACTTTTATCCGTTTCACAGTACCAGATCCAATCGTGAAAAACGAGGAAAACGGTCGCCTATTATTTACACCCTTCCTCCGGGTGCACGTGCCACGTGCGGCAAAAATGTGTGCACTGCCACGCTTCGAGATTGTCTTGGCTGTGCCGTGGTGTCAGTCCAGTGGTCTTGGCTGTGCAGTGGTTTGGTGTCCATCGGTCCATTGGTTTGCGAGCTATGCCGGTTGAAACCGAGCCGATTCGGCGCACGAAAATTGATCATATTCCGACTTAAAAATCCCCGTTTTACATGCTAAACCAATTGACGACGGAGTATTTCGGCGCAACCCTTTCTCCAATCACATCGGTGTCGCTCACGTGCAGCACATTTACTCGTTCGCACGGAAAGTGTGCCCAAGGGGTAGTCAACACTCTGGGCTTTCACGTGGTGTGACACATTCCTCGTTCACCACGATGTGAGCCGAGTCGGACGCCAATATGTGGCAGTCGGGATTTTCGTCTGGATATACAGGGTTGGAATAACAACCGGCTTTCGAATGTTTGGCCTCGATAACTTTATCCTCTCCAGACAATTATGATCTGACTTTTCTAATTTGGCGGTTGCATGGTACTGTTTGACCATGGATTGTTCGGTGACAAAGTGCTCTAGATTTATTGAAAAGTGCAAACTTAACTACTGATATATATTTGAAAGAAAATATCCCTTCCATATTCGATTATTCAAGAATTGCCCTCTCCACAGCCATAATTCAGAAGGTACAAATCTAACCCTATGTGGAACCTGACGATGTTTGTAAAACATTATCGAACCTTAAGTTGAACAGACTTTCCAACGCCGTTAGGACGCCGTTTTTACCCTAGCATGCTTAGTTCCGAGGATCATGGAGTGGACTTGACCCCTTCTTGAACGACATTATCACAGAAACGTCGTAATGTGAGGGTTAACATCGGCCCCTATGCTACTCAATTTCAAGTTGGGGGACCAATGCCTCTGCTCTCAACGTTCCGTGTACTTATACATGAAGAGTCCCACAAAATGAACTTTCCGAAACCAAAATACTGCAATTCGCAATTCCAGTCAGGTTTGGATATAGGTGGGTTATCTTGGTCTGAATCTCCTTTCCCCCACAATTCTTTGTCGACACATCGACACCAATGAATGCTACCATGCTTCACGTCACATAAAACTCAGTTTGCCGTTACCATGCAAGTTCGCACAGGTGCAGCACACGGGTACTGGCACAGGATTCTAGATGGGTATAAATCTGTACCGATTTGGAATCTACAAGAGTTCTTTTGAGTCGGATAATCATAGTGATGGTAATGGTGGCAATGATGCCAATGATGTTATTTATAACAAGTAAAAGCTGTAGACTGACACAGACATCATATCAACATGAAACAATTATGTTCATGTTTTGTGGGTGTCTGCCAATCTCCTTCGGCAATCCCCGAAGAAGACGTTTCCTACAATATGAGTGGGCCCCAATGTAGCATTGTGATATTCAAGCAATGATTTTCTTTACCTGAATTTAATTAACACACATTTCATTTTTGGTAACTTCGACCTGAATCACTAGCCATTTTTCTCCACTTTGTCCTCAAAGCTAGGTCATGAGGCCATATTTATAACAATCAAACAGTTCGGTAAAATCGAAGTGTATGAAGCTGCACTCGCACATGCTACTTACCAATATGACATACATTTTACAATCGGGTGCCTAGTTATAGAAAGATTAGAAGCTCTTTACCTTCAAGAGACTTAATTTTTTAGTTAATTTTTTTAAAGACAAATGATCTTTATCCTTCTTTTGTAAAAAATCAACCTGAAAATGGAGAATAAATAATCCCAGCCATAGATCGCACCTAGGACAGAACCTTGGGATGAGACCATGGTGTGCTATCCCCTGTCGATATCACCTGGAACGCGGTCGAAGTGTGACATATCCATAACAGGTACAGAAAGCGGTCAGGAGCCACCTTTAACCTCAGCCGTTTTTCCAGTCGACACGTTGCCGGCACGCCAAGCGTTAGTCACGAGATGGCCAGTTGAAGTCGGATTTGGTCAAGTCAAACGCCAATTTCCTCTCAGCTCTCGTCTGACCCAAACATATGGATTATCATACAATAGGCAGACAGGGACCGATCGAAGTTGGAAAAAAATGATGGCTGCCCTTTGGATCGCTCTTGTTTTTTTTTCACCTTCAAGGTCTACAAGCAGTCTGGTTTTTCTTCCCTCTGGTTTTCGAAGCTTTTGGCTTCACGATTTACCTACACAAACAAGGTAGAGCCCGGACACCCACGGCTCGCCCTGGACGCCAGGTCCTCCGCTTCGCCTTCATGTTGCGAGTGGTATCCGGAGACCAGGACCTCAAAGAGCTCCCTCCAAATGTACTGTCACGAGTCATGTGTGTATGTCCTCTGTATGCCTGTTCGGTAGACCACTTTCTTTGTCTGCCGGCCGCCGTCTCTCTCCTCCCCTATCGTGCTTGCCAGATACCGGATGAAATATAAACGTCTTGGTAGCCTTTTCCTGACGAAAAATGTATCTAGCAGATGGGAATCGGCGTCCACTAAGGGACATTATAACATCCACGGCGTTAAAACTACCTTGCCGATGTGTTACATCTGTGCCATTAATATTATAAGTCAGCATTTATTCATGAACAAAACTTTATTGTAGGATGCAGTCATTTTTGCTAATACATGATAATAATATATATTGATAGCACACATAAATGATTAATTTCAATAGCACTTAAAACCGTAACTTATAAAATGTGTGCATGCTACGCTTTATGTGCAAGAACAAAACGTTTGCGGTACAGACTTCAACTTCTATCAATACTATTGTTTCCCTAGCAACGCCCTTAATTGACCTCCCCTACCACTTCACCAAATCTCAACTGCTCCCCGTAGTTCTGCACCAATAACTTCAAGGAACAAAGGTGTGTTTATAGAGAGAAATGGTCAATTATGGTTTCCACTGTTCTTGATGTTGCTACTATCAATGCATTACACAGTGGGCCAGATCACCTTCAAAGTCGCTTTTAATTCGAAGCGCCTGCCAGATGTGGCAATATAGTGTTTTCTGAGATTCTTCTGTGCGCTGAGTTCGATTATGTTGTCTATTTTGGCGTACCAAGTACTGGTAGCCCGTGAGAATGGGGGGGGGATAATTCATCGCATTAGGGTTGTTTGTGAATTGATACACGGACGGATGTCGATTCCAGCAGCTGCTGATCGCGGCTATGAATAGGATATTGCTGTACTTATCAAGGATCGGCTAATACAGTGTATAGTAGTAACAGTACTATAGTAGAAATGAATTATCCTAACATCAATATCGTACCTAAATTTAGCAGACAATTCGTGCAAGGCCGCATCTATATTTCGCATACATCGTGCAACACTACTCATGTCAACATTAGCATGTATGTGTGC
The DNA here is from genome assembly GCA_034440615.1 of Ashinkailepas kermadecensis. Lineage (NCBI taxonomy): Eukaryota > Metazoa > Arthropoda > Thecostraca > Neolepadidae > Ashinkailepas > Ashinkailepas kermadecensis. The sequence continues at coordinate 82,497 of JAOTOM010002447.1, forward strand.
ACACAGGTGTGTATGTGGACATGCAAATCACACATGACCTACATATCTAATTAGTCACGTTACCTGTCAACTGATCCCACCGAAATCGCCAACACTATATTCAACTTACATTGTCTGGTGTGTGGTGTGTGTGTGCGTGTGTGACTTAGTCCTCTTCACTACAGTTCGAGTCGACAAGGCTCTCAGCTGAGTACGAGTGGGACGTCATCAGTGGCATACCGAGGGGGGCATAGGGGGAGGTGCCCCTCCTCCTGAGAAGTTATGGGGCCCCAAGAATCCCGCCGGGGTTCGGAAAAAATTGCGCCAGACTCCAAAAAAATCCTGCTGGGGCCCCCAAAATCGTTCGGGGGCGATCGCCAAACAGTTGGTCAGTTAACGGTCGCGTTTCTCTTCGCGTCTGTTGACTTCAGTTCGAAGAACTCACGGACAGGACGTCCCCGCCCCGCTGAAGTGAACGGCCCACTCGTTGGCACTTATGTATGTCCATCAACGTGCCATTCAGCCAATCTTCGTGCTTGGGGACATATCGTTCCATGTGCCGTCCAACCTGATTCAATCAGCTCGTGTCTTATGACGTTATGCAGGTATCATTTGCACTATTTCAATTTATCACCAGATAGTTGTGATCCTCTTTTACAGTCCAAAAGCCGAATTAAGATATCAACTGTCGTCTTGATAATACCCTCATCCTGTTCAATATGCCCAAAGAGTTGCTTTCGCCTGAACCAAACACGATATTACTCAGATCAACACGATGGACACTTGTGTAGCGCCGCACAGATAATGCTCTCTATTCTACCCGTGGCTTCAAATTGACGAAGCTCACCGGTGTGCGTCAGTGACCTGGATACTCCACATGCGCAGGTCGGGTGACAAGGCTGTCACCGTCACCCAACCCGTCCGTCTCATATTGAGCAGAGCCTCGCTCTCCGCTAATTTGACACCCATCTCATGCACCGTGGCGACAGCGGAAGGCCGCCGCGGAGGGCTGTCAGCTGACTGATGTGCCGCCCGGCTCCAGCACATCCAAACTACAACTGAAATTTACGGATTTAGCGCAAAAATGCTCAACTTTGGGCATTGGATCCACGATTTGAAGGCATTGGGTTATCGCTGCGTGTTAAAATATCCGCGGAACTCGGTGGAACTCACTTTATTGTCCTACACTGGGGATCTAGGGAATTATCTACGTAGAGGAGTAGGAACGGGCCCCTAGCAGGGCCCTCCGGCAGTGCCAGGGACACGTAGAATCTCAAGGATAGGGCGACCGGCCCAGCCACCCCCTTAGCTACGTCCCAGTTTGTGGCACTAACTGCGAAGATCAGCCGCAAGGAACAAATGATACCCACCCCTCCTCAGGCTTCTGGCTGCGCCATGGGATGTTTTGCATGTGCATGTATGGGCATCTAGTGCTTTACATCATTACAAATTATTTGTTCCAAGCTAGCACAAATAATGGTACCATATACTGAGCGACGTCAAACTGTTTTGATCTCGGGAACTATATGAACTACCATATAAATATTGCTACGAGAAAGCGCATGGCGCTTTGGCGTAATTGTATAGTTTATTTATGTGTTGCGCTCTCTTAGTTTTAGTGGAACTCCGCAAATATAAATTTTTGTTTCTCCGGCAGCTCTCGAGTCGTGTTCGCCTCAGTCCGGGCCTGTGCTCTGCGCTCCATTCCTCGCTGGCTCCGTCCTCCTGAGCAGCTGGTAATGTGGTGTGCCATTCTGTGCAGAGGCTACATTACGATGTGACCTGTGCGTGATAACTGTCCTCGTAAGATTGGGTGGGTACTGCAGCCAAGAAATGGCTTGCTGTGCGTGATGGAATGTAACCTTTTCATACTATACCTGCCATCACACCGAGTAATGACGCTTCCCGAGGCATTGGCGATGTCACCAGAAAGAGAGAAAGCTGATTTAACCATAAATTGGGGTGTCATATCCATACATAAATTGGGGTGACATATGCCACGAATCATGGCTCGCTAGTTTATGGCAGTGGTGTCACCATATTCTCACCCAGGGCTGTGGTGCTGAGCTTAAATTGACTTAAATTAAATACAACCTAAATCAAACTCATAACCATTTCTGCTCCTCTAAGAACCTTGCATATCAAACTTATATCAATGCGTCTACGATTTTCGCGAGCTGGGCATAACTCAGCTGGCCAAATCCAACGAAGCTCACACGTTTGGGGAAGGGTCTGCAGGGTAAATAATTTGCGGAGACTAAATTTCTTCCTCCCACTGGCGATTCGCTGGTTCATGGGATCCAAAACGTCAAACTACGCAAAGCTAATGAAATGCAGCAAATTCACACAAACTGATTCGCACGGGCGCACCTCCTCGGATCATCGGGTGACTCGTAGTGCACATACGACACCCGGTGCTTAGGAGCATAAGTGTAGGAACAGCAAAAAACAAACACTCAGCCATGGAGAGGTGACAAATACCGACCAACACGGGGCCCAGACACAATCATTACTGCGATGTACAAATGATATCGGCCTGACACCTTAATAATATTACGCTTCATTGGTCCTCACAACTTTGGTGTGGGGGGGGGGGCACATGTCTCACCTTTTCCTTTTTCTAGGCCTGTCTATGCTTGGGAAGTCCAAAGTTGTTCGGGGAGAAGAGGGACGATGGATTTCCCAGGTATGTTCTTCTCAGTTAACAACATAAAATCATGGCTTGCTTAGCACAGCCTCTCTCGCGCCCAACAAACAGTTCTGGAATCCTCTACATAAAAGACGATTTATGACAGTGGCGTTAGCAAAGAACTGCTAAAGTAGTCGATGCTATCCCATCTCTGTTTCTGTACCCAGAAACGTCAACAGAGTAGCCTTTCCCTGCTCTTACTTCGTCCCTCCCGACTGTTCCGTGCATTCATCAATATACAGTTTGCAGTTCAGTGCACGGGCGGAGACCCCAGGAGTGGGTGGGATGTTGGAAATCAATGCTGTGTGCTGGGCTTGTGATCTCCGTTTCTGGGTGAGAAAACATGAAGCTGAAAACATACAGCTTTCCAAAAATGAGAATCTGGCCATGCAGTGTTGCAAATTATGGAGTTTTTGATTCGATTGGGCGATCCAGAGGGCCCGCTTCTAAAGATGACCCTTGAGTTGAAAGATATCTCCATCTACAGCTTAGTGAACAGCTTATACGTCACACACCGGTGATGGATAATACATGAGGGCGAAGTGGGCCTAGGCAGACCTGTTTCATAGCATGCTGGGAGGTCATGTTAACCAATGGTATGACATATCACGATTATGCATACCGTCATCTTTTTGGGGGATGGGGATCTATTTTAATCATTTAGTGTATATGTATTTTCTTTTCATTACTTTCAGGAGTATTCTATGGCTATTCGGAAGTCGTGGGAATTGACAGACAAAAATTCGAAGTAACAGATTTAGGATGTCTGCGTTTTTTCCTCGCATAATTGACTGCGGATCGAACGGTGTGATGTTTTACTTCCTGAACGGGAATGCAATCGCCAGGGGTCGGTAGAAACGAAACAAAGTCTGCGAACACATGTCAGCTGCTGCAAAACTTGCACACTTTGCAATACAACGCATACTGACTAATTTTGTGAGGGTTGGAATTTTCCATTCTACTTCTTAACGGATCAGTATCTGTTTGTTAGAGCTAGAAAACACAGAAGGAATTAGCTGGCAAGCGAAAGCGCTAATACGACGAACTTCCAAACTAACAGAGGATTTCTGAGAGGTGCTGGTCAGGCAATGCGCAAGCTAAATGCAGCATCATACTAGGACATGTTCGTACAATGTTCAAGAAGGATAAGCATGACATAGAAAGCGAAGAAGCACTAACAATATGGTCGTACAATACATTTACAAAGATAGGAACACTAATCTTGAATGGCGGCTGAGGGTTTTAGGAAATACTGCTGTTTGATGATTTATAACACTTCTTCAATTCGTTATAGGTTACATGAGGCGAACTATTTTTTTTAATGCTAATTTTCGTGCATTCTGGAGTCATTGTTATAACTGATGTGCACGTTTGATGGGGAGCATACAACACCTAGAAATTACCAACATAGTTGATATAGTTTATAAAAATGAGTTATGTAGGTACTTCTTCGAAATTTTCCAAGCATGCCTTATCGTCACTTTTCACACACAATTTGGTCCGACGCGTTTCGCTTTGTACGTCAATAACCAACAATATTTGTAATCGATTTTTTACGTTGCGCCAGGCCCATTTTTCTAAGGTCAACTAAGAATGACATCCAAATGATTCTTGGCTTTGGAATATTTTAAAATAACTGGTGAGGGGCGAATGACCCCTCCCTCTCTCTATTCCATTGCACATACATGTTAACACGCGAATGACCCTCCACTCTCTCCGGAACTGCGAGTTAGGCTTCCCACGATTCCAATGACTAAGGCTAGAGATGTGAAGCTTAGCATAACCTAAGACGGGCTACTCAGTGATGTTGCACTGATAGTTAGAAGCCGAGGTGAGCATAGATTAGGCTATACGGTGTCACAGAAACGTGTGCCCAGCCGATCCCGGGCCCAGGCTGGGATCGGCTGCAGCCGATCCCGTGCCCGCACCAAGCGGGAACCACGGCTGCACCGATCAGGCACCATGGCTGCACCAAGCAGGCACCACCGCGAAGCGGAGCGGACGTGCATGACGAATGTGGCCTGTCGTGTGTATTCACCAATGTTGTGCCATAACTGTGTTGGAAATATACGAGTGAATATGACCCGAAAAGGAGACAAGATAGCCCATGGGTAGAGCGCTGGTTTTTCAACCCAAAGACTGGGTGTCGTTCGGTCGCTTCTCGCTGTCGCTAAACATCCAGGTGAGCAATTTCCCGTATAACTTGGAATGGGTTTGTGCGTCGTGAAAGCTCGAATAAAAAACGGCAAGAAATTGTAACGAGTGTTTTGAATAGTTACGTGTCGTTTTCTAAATCGATGTTACGTGGCTCGCACGTCAAGATATCGATTATATATAATTTCAGTTGTAAAGATGATGCAGGACGAACGTGCAAATTACCTGGATCACAGCGAGCTCATTTAAGTAATCTATATAATAATACATATAGACTTAAAATGTAATACTGGAGGACATAGGTGGAGAGCTCTCGAGATTCCAGGGGGGGGGCAGCAGCAAGATTTGCCCTCCCACAGGCAACATATCCAACTTAGAATGAAAAAGACATCGGTTCGGGCGTTGTCTCAGCCCCTCCTCTTGAATGTTGCATTTAGGTTGATTCTTCTTGTAGAGCAAAATTTTCCACAGATGGTTCAATGAGGGTTCAACGAACCCAGGGATGGTCCTGACGCTCTTCCTCGGAATGCCAACCTCTACTGGAGGGCTACGCGCCCTGGTTAAATTTAAGTGTCCAATGATGTTGGAATCACGGATCGACTGTGGCCAGCTCCCGCTCTTGGCCACCAGGTTTGATTTGGGACGCCATGTGCAAAATGTAAATTTAATTGTTTTCTTCAACAACTGACATAAGTTATTATTTGTCCAATGCCTCACTGTAATATATGAAAACTGGCCCCGCATACGTGACAATGTAAACCCGAAAATAAAATGGAATTTCTGCATATTTTTCTGGGTTGCATCTCGAGCAGGTTTTTGGGATCGCCTTTGCTATCCCCCAACCCAAATTAAAATGACATGTCAGAGCCACTGTGTGCACGCACTATTTTACCGCAATCCACCCTTAACAAACATTCCCCGGGCTGTCGCACCGTGTTTAAAACTATCTAGCGTACATGCGTAAGCTTGTCTACGACTATTATCCTGCTACATGAAAGCCGAAACATCGAGCATTATGATCGGAATATAACCCTATGTGTAGTGCCATGCTACTGGATTATGTCAATTTTTTGCGGAACCACACACATAAGTTCCGACACTATAACTACAAGACAAAATTAAAACAGGAAATATCTGAACTTCAGCTCCAATTTCCGACCACAAAATGAAATGATACTATACGAAAATAGCGAAAATAGCTTTTCATTTTATCGCATAAAGTGTAGCAAGACATAAAGCGTGGCTGCATTCTGCAGAATTTCACCACTGCTGAGCTGATTAATCCGAGGTGCTTTAGATGTACGCAAAAATAATCGCACATGAGTAATACATGAATAATTTTTTTCCTTGAGGGTTCGGAAAGGTGGTTCGGAAACTTGAAAACTTTTTGCCCGATTTCCATTTTTCTTTTCTTCCATTTTCTAGAACGACGCGCCGGTCATTTCTAAGCAGGTACGCAGGAAATCACGTATATCGACCGGTAAAATCTGCATTTATGTCGAGAAGCCGACAAAGGGTGGAAAAAGCGAGTACGGGTGGGAATTCCCCCGTTAATGAGCGTGTTAAGCGCCGTGACTGGTCAATGGCAGCCTGCGGGCTGCTCGTACTATGACCGCCACTACGCCGCAATCAGCCTCCGACCGCCGAACCGGCCCGAGTCTGAAGTAACAATGGCGCAGACCAGAGGGTATTCATGACAACTGCAGGTGAATCGTTCTTTCGAGATACGGACGCTGGCTCCGGCCCTTCCAGACATGATCAATTTACCAGGGTACGACTAGCCGGCATATTGCGGTCGAAAAATGCAAGTATTGCGTGAGAATCACCATGTAATGAACATTTTAAGCTAGCCATGAAATCTGATACAAACCGGTCTGAGCAGTGTGTTCGTGCTATGCATCCGCCACTGCGCCGCATATCAGCTTCCCACGGGACGACAGCCGGTTCCCGAAGTCTGGAAAACTAACAATGTGCGCACACCACACGCATATTCAATGACACATCCTGCCATCTAGTGAGAAATATTGTGATCTATACTTCAACGTTCAATCGCATGACATTCATTCAATATACGTTGTTATAAGACCTATACCGTGCTGCTACCTAGCGATAGCTATCTGAAGTGATGCTTCTAGAAAATAGTGGAGTTCTTGAATCTGTGGAGGTTGTCAGCTGTGGAGGTTATGAACGCTTCGCAGATGTGGTGGTTACGAGCTGTGGAGGTTACGACCGCTTGGAGTTGTGGAGGTTATGACCTGTGGAGGTTATGAACGCTGCGGACTTGTGGAGGTTGTGAGCTGTGGAGGTTACGACCGCTTGGAGTTGTGGAGGTTATGACCTGTGGAGGTTATGAACGCTGCGGACTTGTGGAGGTTGTGAGCTGTGGAGGTTATGAGCGCTTCGTAGTTGTGGAGGTTGTGAGCTGTGGAGGTAATGACCTGTGGAGGTTACGAGCGTTTCGGGTATATTGAATTTGTGGAGGTTATGAACTGTGGAGGTTATGATCTGTGGAGGTATGATACGCTGTCTATGTGGCAGTCACCATGAGTATGGGTTGGACTTTGATCGAAGACATTCTCCTCGTCTACCCATACTCGGGTGATCGGGACAATTCGGACGAACTGATGCGAACGAGTCGACAAAAACAGCAGATGAGGTGCATACCCAGCCGAAGAAAGACGACAGCACACTACAATCAGTGCACTGGCGTCTGTGAAGAACGCTGGGAGCGCGGGTAAGCGTTAAAGCGCGGGAAGTGAAGTGGAATATCCGTGTACATCTGTCTTGGTGGGACATTGGCCGGAATGTTTACACAGTCCCGCGTCTCCAGTAACAAGCAGGATGGTGTGATTTCAGGTGCGATACAACTAAGTTGCATTGTTAAAATTTTTGCAAATTGCGTTAATAGTCTGGCAAGGCAAATGGCGCTGTGCGTGAAGCAAATGGCGCCAAGCGTCCTGAACTCAGCTTTTAAGGGTGGAAACCGAAGAATTTCCGCGGGCGGGAATGCCGCCGCGATCACTCGCTCAGATTCAACACAGCTTAAAGCGCACTTCAGAAGAACATTGGGAGAGAATGGGTGCCATGATGTTCAACCAAAAGTATGACGGAAACACATCGCCACAGGCCATGCTATCAACCAACGAATGACGGGAACAGATCCCCTACAGACCATGATGCGCAACGGGTTGCACGGGCCATGACTAGTATCCATAATCTTCGAGGGCTAATCCCCACGGTACAGCATATATTTCTATTCCGTACTGTCGGCGCCGAGAGTCGGTTGAAGGCCAACGGAGACCATACTGCAGCGGAAACTATACTCAGGCGGACACCATACTCAGGCAGCGGAGACCATACTCAGGCAGCGGAGACCATACTCAGGCAGCGGACACCATACTCAAGTGCCAGCGGAGACCATACTCAGGCAGCGGACACCATGCTCATGACAGCGGGGAGACCATACTCGGGCCAGCAGGGGCCATATTAAGGCCCCGAGACCATACTCAGTATGACGGAAACCTGGCTCAGGCAGCGGAGACCATACTCAGGCAGCGGAAACCATACTCCAGCAGCGGAAACCATACTCAGGCAGCGGAGACCATACTGCAGCGGAGACCATACTCAGGCAGCGGGAGACCATACTCGGGCAGCGGAGACCATATTCGGGCAGCGGAGCCCATATGCCAAGCGGAACCATACTCAGGCAGCGGAGACCATATTCGAGGCAGCGGAGACCATACTGCAGTCATGGGCCTGGGATGGTTGGGAGAAAGGAGTGCAGAATTCACAGCGAGAGTGAGCGAGCCAGGAGAAAGAGTGACAATTTTGTTAGTTAGTTATTTTGTGACATACTGGGCACTTCAAGTGAGTTGATCATTCGCGCCCAAAAAAAGAGTGAGCGACAGCGAGACAGAAAGAGGGACAGGGGGCAGACAGAGGGACAGGAAGAGTGGGGACGAGCGTCAATGGAGGGGAGCGAGAGAAAGAGAAGAAGGAGAGAAGAGAGTGAATGAGATAGAAATTGGAAACATAACCCGGCGAGCAGCAGCTGAGGCGACCCTTCTCTGTGGTCGCTTATCTGCAAGTAAAACCATCCATTTGGCGTCCGCCCCGGGAAAAGTCTCTCAGTCTCCGTCCTAGCCGAGCCTACCTCGGTGTTTGCGGCCAACAGTGCAGTGCGTGGAATTCGTCTACTTCACTGGAAGCGCGGGCTCATGGATTTCTATCGCACCGGCTCAAAAACACGGATGGCGCCGGAAAAACTTCCCCTCGAGTCCTTGCCGACGAGCACCGCACACAAATCCGCTGGTCAGTTGACGATCGAAAGCACCAAATGGATTAAAAAACGAAGCATCTAATCATGACCTTTAAACTCCAGACCAATGCTCCAATCCTGGACCCCTGGTCATGACCGCTGAAACTCTGGACACTGGGACGCTGGATCCTGGACCCTAGCCATGGCTTGGAAACCCTGAGTATTGGACGCTGGACTCCTGACCCCTGGTCGTAACCTGGAAACCCGGGAACTGGACCGTGGACACTTGATCATGGACCCTGGCCATGACCTGGGAACCCGGAAGCAGTGGACCATGCTCCAGAATTCACAGTGAAAAACGACACGGAGCGTGAAAATGTGTGCCATCGCAGCAGTTTTCCATTTTCTGCATCTTTTACTTAACATCCGTGGCATTTCCGAGATCCAAGCTTGCTTTATTGATGAATTCCTCGTCAAAATCGGGTGAACTGTAGCTTCACTGAACTTCGTCTCTGCAATGTTGCTGGGACATCACGCCTCAGGAGCGAAAAAAAAATACTGCTGAACTACATACCAAATCAATTATATATACGTACTGACGCTGATATGGCAGCGGTTTGTTCTATTGTCTTCAAACAGAGACACACGCATGCATCGCGTCGTTGCCAAAAAGTTTGGCTGCGCACGCAGTAGTGACCGCTTGGGGCATAGACGCAGGGCCAGACGCATGGGGGTTGACGCAGGGGCCGGACGCAGAAGGCCAGACGCAAGGACTAGACGCAGGGGCGCTAGCGCTGGTGAGCCGCAGGCGGTCGCGGCCCTACGCCGCCTCGTCTGCATATCTGAATTGCGGATGGCACACGGACGACGGGTCCCACCGTGAACAGCCATTTTGTTCCACCTTCACCGGACAGAGGTCGCCCGGCGACAAGGGTCAGCGGGGGTGGCCGTGCAGTGCCTCAGGCGGAGTGCGTCACCGGCGGACGACTAATCGTGCGCGTTCTTGCCAGTTCATCTTCAGTGGTCCGGTGTGACACATCCTGGCCGTACTGTGGATGTCTATCCACTGGCGGATCCAGGGGGAGGGGCCATTCCAGCCATGCCCCCCCCCAAGCGCTTCAAGGGGGCCATGTCTTTTGCCCCCCAAAAAAAAAACCCAATAAAAGTAAACTAAATTAACATGCAGTAACCTTTGCTGAGGTTAAAAAATAGCTTTCCGGGTGAAATAATCTCCAATTTTAAAGGTATTTTGTTATGATTGTTTGGAAGCCCAATATGGTAGCATAGTAGATTCTGACGCATCGAGGGTTCTATGCTGTTGAAGTTCTGCTTACAGCAAGAGATGACGAAATCAGCAGTTTCATTATTCCTTCGTCAGATAGGTTCATGAAGTTTGTTTAGCCAGTAACGGGCAAGCGGACCCAGTGAGCCAGATTTCGAAAGCGGAATTTGAACAGGATGTTTTGTGCGAGTGACCAGTTGAGCCCAGTTGAGCAGCATGTTTCGTATGTTGGTGTTGGGGTTGCTAAGATGAAGAGACAGGCTACATTCACTAGCGGATCCAGGGAGGGGCCATACCGGCCATGGCTCCCCGAAGCGCTTAAAGGGGGGCATAGTGTCTTTTGGCCCCCGGAAACCAACAAGTAAACTGAATGAAAATGCAGTAACCTTTGCCGAGGTTAAACAATATCGTCTGGATGAAAGAATCTCCAATTTTAAATGTATTTTTTATAATTGTTTGGAAGCCAATATGGTAGCATAGTACATTCTGACACGCATCGAGGGTTCTATGCTGCTCAAGTTCTGCTTACAGCAAGAGTTGACAAAATCGGATCTGCCAGTGTGTACACGTGCACGAACGTTGACGTGGTACAAGACGTTGAACGTGAACATGAACGTTTTGGTAAACAAGAACAAAAATTCCGTAACTTAGAAGCGGTGGAGGTAGGCTGGGGCCCCTACACAGGAAATTATGTTGTCATTAATTATTATTGTAAAAAATGGGTCTATTTGACAAATAGTGGTAGAAATCCGATGCTTTTAACCAAAAATAGTGGGAGAATGGGCACCCTCCAAATCCCTTCGACCCCTCCTCTGATGCAATTTCTAAGTACGCCACTGGGGGGATGGGGAGGGGGGGGCTGACGCCGAAAACCGAAAGTTGCCCCCCAAACCGGGGAGTTGGATGGAGATATAGGATCGTACTGAAGGGGGCCGTCTGTCATGTCCTTGGGGGCACTGTCATGCCCAAAGGGTCCCAGGCTCAACTGAAGCTGAAGGCTGGTTGGTTGGTTGGTTATTTGGGATTAGCCGGGGTTTAGGGGCGCATCGTGATCTGCGTCGGTCATGCAGCGCCCTAGCTGAGTATGGGGCCGGGGAACCGAGTACTACTGTCATCTGCAGGGCTCCGGCCTCAGCTGAAACGCACGGAGGCCAGGGGAACCGAAAGAGCTGGTAATCTACAAAGGGATCCAGGCCGAGCTGAAGCTTTAAAGGGCTCCGAGATCGATGGAACGAGCTTGGGTCAGCTGGAAAGGACCGGGCCGGTGGCAATAGCGGTAGGGTCCACTGAGGGAATTAGGGGTCTACTGGCGGGCAAGGTCCTCATTGAAGGGTCTAGGGCCAGCGGAGTCAATCCCGATTGGGAAAACGAGATAGGGGTCTAGTCGGGTTCAGTCATGGTCTAGACAGGGTCGGGACAGGGTCGATGGGAGCTAATACTTATCGGTGTTGCAAAATAACGAGGTGTGATGGGTTAGCTTCAATTCAGTGACTTCAACTCAGTTCTTCAACTTAGTACCTCAACTCAGTGCTTCAGCTCCAATCATTGGTGGGATGCCAAACAAGATCAGGGGTAGGCTGTATGCCTAAATGCCCCGTGTCGAGCAAGCAGCCATAGTTGGCTCCAGTGTCATCGCCTCCCCTCCCCTATAATCTGGAGTTGGCTCAGCGTCAATTCAAGCAGCCTAGACTGGTCTGGGCCGGTCTAGGCCGTCCAATAAATATCCAAGACAGCGTTTGCACTCCGTCCGGCCTCCACCTACCCAATCACAATCGATGGCCACTTCAACTCAGCATCCCAAGGGTGCTGAGTTGAATCCAACATTCTCGGGTTGTGGCTTTACGACGCACTCCAGCGGCTGACGCCATACGGCGTCCACCCGCCTCTCCACCCTGGCAGGAAGGGCGGGCACTCGCGGAGAATCGAACCACGTACCTCTCGCGCGCCAGACGCTCAGCCCAACCACTGTGTCACCGACGCCCCCATATCTTGACGACATGTCGAAATGCCATTGTGATGGTCATATCTCGTTGGAACCCACACCGCCATACGTTAGAGCGACCAGGCATCCAGTGTCATACCTCGGCGACTTCACCGCTCCATGGTGTGGTGATGATGTTAGTTGTTAGTTACATGGGCTACGGGCACTTCTGATCAATTTTTTCTTTCTTTCTTTTTCTTCTTCTTTTTCTCCATAACTTGTATTCCGGTGCTTCCAGTGTCGGCTTGAAACTATTGCCTTGGTGTGTGCCTTGGTGGCCTGGAATGTGGCCTGGAATCCTGTCGCTGACACGATTCCGACAGATTATGCTCCAGGAACTCTTTGAGTTTTGAGTTTGGTTCAGGTTGTTTTTTGAGTTTGATTTGAGAGTTTGATAGTTGATGGTTTGAGTTGATATATGTGAGTTGAAAGTTTGGAGCTTGAAAGTTTGGAGTTCATAGTTTGAGTTTGAGTTGAGTGTTTGGTTGAGAGTTTGAGTTGAGGAAGTTTGAGTTGAGAGTTTGAGTTGAGAGTTTGAGTTGAGAGTTAGCTTGAGAGTTTGTGTTGAGAGTTTGAGTTGAGCCTGAGTTGGCTAGCTTGATAGTTTGATAGTTGATAGTTTTTAATTGATTCTGAGCGTTTTTCGTCACATGTCAAACGGCCCACTTGTTGGTCTTATAACGTCCTGCACTCGCGCGTAAGGCGCTGGAAAAGCAAGCGGCTACTAAGTGTCGAACTGCTAGGGTTCCCAGACACTGGGGATACTGCGGCGCCTCCTCCCACAAAGCGAGCGTAGCGGTGGGCGGCGTAGGCGTGGACCTGCAAAATGGCAACTTCGTCATTTCTGAACCCCCAAAGTCCAATATCCCACTTGTGACTTAATTACGTAAGGTGTGTTGTTGGTTTTTTCTGTCCTAGACCTTTCGCCACTTATCAAGTATGAAACTTGAGATGCCAGAGAAGTGGTCCTATGCAGGACGTGGGAAAATGTGTGGGCGGGTGTTCCGTGCTGCCGGTAGAGGAGGTAGAGTCTGCCCGCGGCGTAGAGTCTGCCGATCGGTACCGCGCACCCCGACCTTGCGTTCCCCGAAACACATGCGCGACACCAACAACTTGCAGCCAACCTTGCATCGGGCAAACAGATCGCATTTGTAAAATGGCGCGCCTGCGAGCCGTCTGTCATTGAAATGGCGCCAAGCGTGAGTAGTGGCCGATCTGAGTGTACTTCGTGGATTCGACCTGTAAGCCGATATCAGGTACCACTCCCCGCCACCTCTGCGAACTGTATCACTTCTAATCTTGTGTAGCCGAATGGAGAAACTCTGGAGTGCTCGAGTGCGTCTACATCGAAATGTTAAGCAAAGGCTTCCTGTGTCAGCAGAAAACGGCGCCCTGTTCAAGCCTGAGTACTACCACTTTGTTTTCCTTCACCAGTGACTACCCGCCGGAGAAAAAGCTGAACGAACGCCTTCCCCCCCTCCCCGGACAACATTGTTGGATCAGCCAGCGAAACAGTCAACATCTAGGTGTTTCGAAATTTCAAATTTTACAACAAAAGCAATAATGGAGATTCTCTTTGGCTTCTTTGCTAAAAAACGGACTTCATGAAATTCGAGAAAATTCAAATGAGTTGGTTAGTTATTTGAGCTAGGGTGCAACGACTGCGTTGGTCCTTTTGGCTCCCAGAAACATCACGCAATGGCAGCAACCAACCCTCCTCGAGACCGACCTTCAACCTATTCAAACCTGGCACGTAGCTGGCATCTCTTCATATTTCAACGTCATTGCAGCCAATGCAGTGTTTCCGTATTGCCGCTATTGTTCCATATTGTCAACGTTCCCATCTTTTGCCGATCTTTTTGACGTCATCGAGAGTTTTGACGTCCTAGCTTCATTCGGTCCCCTCTTTGAAGAAGAACATTGCACCGCACCAGCGCGCGCGGCCAGGTGTCGCTGGACACACTTATGCACGCAAGAAGCGCACAAGGTGCGCCGACGCTTCACGTAACCAGCTGCAGCGTGGGCCTATCCTACCGCCGGCCCCGCCACAATCAGCCCTGCAGCATGGGCGTCGCCAGGCTGTACTCCGGGAGGCTACGTGGATATCGATGGTGCAGCATGACACCGCCACCACACATACATGCATGGGAAAGCGGCATGAGCTCATCCCCGTACCACCCGCCCCTCGAATAGCCTTGCACAAAGGCTTCGCCAGGAGCTGAACTCGTGGAGCTACGGGATATCGATGGTGCGTATTAGACACCGTCGCACGCACATGCATGGGAAAACATCATGAGCTCATCCTACCACCCGCCCACACATCGAATACCTCGCGCAGGGGCGACCCAGGGCTGTACTCTGGGGAGTGATACGCGATGCTGGAAGGCATGCGTGCAGGACACCGGGCATCCATACATACATGGGAAAGCATCTTCGGGAAGGCTCGATACTGCATCTTCTCCCTGCTCAACTGATTTCTCAGCCACCTTCGCCCCTTCTGGTATGCTCTGAGTGTACACCCCTTGCACCCCCTCCCCGGCCCGCTTAACGAACTTAAATATTGGCCGCCCGCGCCCTCCGTGGAAATGCGCCCCTCCCTGTGCTAACTCCTGGCTCCGCCCCTGAGCTGACTGCCTTGCAGGAGCGTCAGTCAATGGCTGACGTCATCGGGCGACCGCCGCACGCCGAAGTCGCACCGCACACCCGCAGCAAACAAAACGCCGCCCGGGGCGGCTTCGGGCGGGCAGCACCTGCGGGGAGGGGAGGGCGGGCGGCGCATACGGGAGCGGCTCATGTCTGCTGATGGCGGCACACCGAGCCGTAAACACGCCTGCCTTATCACTCGCATATGCGGGTGGTAATGACCCAGGCAACGACAGCGACAGAGATAGAGTGCGGAAGAACGCCAACAATGCGTGACGTCACTGTCGTTACGTATTGTGACGTCACTTTTACCGGTGCTGCTTGCACTCGACCTGATCGCGGCAGGCAGCAGAGCGTAAAAAAAAAAGTCAGTGACTCACGAGAGAAATCGATAAAGGCGTGAAGTTATGTAGGAGTGATTTCCTGCCCGCAAAAGAAAACGAGCGCGAAGGGACAAAGAACGGTTGATGTTTGTTGCGTAAAGGAATGCTTGAACTTTCCAGTGTTTGATCCAACTCGCACGCTTCGCACGTAGGTACATCGGGTCGCTGACATCAGGTTACATCAGGTCGGTGTGATTGCCTTAGGCCACTGCTGTAGACCAAACACGCTCCTTGGTTTTCGGGACAATCGCTGTTGTGTGCCAACTTCGTTTTCATTGATGGCTTGAGCGGGAGGGATTTCCTTTTCCCCCTATGCAGTTCCTACCAGCGAAGGTAGGCATGTGCGCGGCTCTGTGTGGCTACGTTTTCTCAAGACGTGTCCGTTGGCGAGCTCCAAAGATCCGTCACTTGTCGGTACGTATATCGGGCCACGGTGGCCACATCCGCAGGCACACATCTACCAGCTACTACAGGCTTACATCCGGCTGCATTACTACAGGCACACATCTACCAGCTACTACAGGCTTACATCCGGCCACATTACTACAGGCACACATCTACCAGCGCCTGCAGGCTTACATCCGGCTACATTACTACAGGCACACATCCACCAGCTACTGCAGGCTTACATCCGGCTATATTGCTACAGGCACACACGTCTACCAGCTACTGCAGGCTTGCATCCGGCTACATTACTACGGGCACATATCCGGGCCAGGCTGCGCAGCTTTTGATCTTGTCCGGGACCGTGCACAACAACCGGCGTTAAGCATCACTTCTTCTTCCTTCTTCTTCTTCACTTCACTTCTTCACTGCTTCCATCACTTCTTCACTTGAAGGACGAGGTCGTCTATACGTACATCGGTTCAATTCCACGATAAATAGCCTATGTAATCCCATTACGGGAGGATGGTGGGATGGTGAGGAACACATATAATGGCCCCTCCCCTCCTTTCCACTGTGGTTTTTTTGGTTTGCAACTTCTGAACTGGAGGTGGCAAATGTTCAGCATTTCTCATTTCTGCTTAGTCCGTCTGCTAGTCGACCTAAGCAGAGGTGGATGGGCCCGGCCAAAGTGTACTGTAGTCCGGGTTTGTAATAAGTGTAATACTTTCTGAAAGGGGCTTTCGGTCCTTAAATTTTCCACTTCTATACTGAACAGCCCTTCGGTCCTTACTTTTGCCACCTCAATTCTGAATGGCCCTTCGGTCCTTACTTTTGTCACCTCTATTCTGAACGGGCCTTCGGTTCTTCCATTTACCACCTCTGTTCGGAACAGGTCTTCGGTCCTTACTTTTCCACCTCTATTCTGAACTGGCCTCCGGTTTTGCATTTGCCACCTCTATTTTGAACGAGCCTTCGGTCCTCACATTTACCACCTTTATTCTGAACGGGCCTTCGTTTCTTACATTTGCCACTTCTTATTCTGAAAGCTTGCCTCAATTATCCCGACATTTGGTCGTTTCTAACTACCCCTTCTCACATTGATCTAACTACCTCTTCTAAGTCGCAACTTTTCTCGCGGCAGCTCCAGGATACATTTTTCGGAGGCATGTTCGGAAAGTCTTCTCTATTTTGTTGCATCGTAACATGCCTGGCTTACGCAGTATCATGCTCTTTGATGAATCGTATCTTTGAATATCTCGTAGAAAGCAACAAGCTTATCTCGTGCATACTTCGTTAAAGCAACAATCGTATGGCGTGAAAATTTTGTGGAAACAACGATCGTATCCTGTGAAAAATCTCAATGAAAGCAACAACCAACAGCGATGCACGTGGAGACATGGTGGACATACAATTACCCAACAACCACATTAGGACTCCGGACAGTAAGTAAATTTTCACCCCGGCAACACGGTTTCGGAAAACAACAGCATCCACTTCTTGGAGAGGCGCAGAACGAGGCCGCCGGACGGGCAGAAAACAGAGAGAATGCGTCGCAGGGTCGCTCCTCATCCGCGACCTGCTACACAGCCGCGACAGAAAACAAAACGCCTTTTGTGATTTAAATAAACCATGCTTCGACCACATATCAAATCATAGTAAAAGCGACCGACCTAAAACCACGGAAAAGCGCTGCACCTGTCGCGGCGTGGTTAAACAGGGTGTCCGGCATCTGCACGCCGACCCCCCTCCTCCCCGCCCCTTCTTTCCGGCAGCACGTCCGGCCGTGTTCGCGTGTTTAGCGTCGCCCACACTGACAGCTGCCGGCGTCTGGCTGCACCAATCAGCGGCGCAGGCGGCGGCACGCAAGACAGACGGGCAGATCCGGCGTCCGTGACGCCAGGCGTGACGTCACACCCGGCGGACGTGACGCCAGACGCACGACAACCTCGCTGGCAGGCAGTGGCGCAGCCAGGCAGCAAACGCAGGCGGCGGCCGCCCATCGCCCCCGAGGCCAAGAGTCGCATCTGCTCGCATTTATTCCGTTTTGATCGTTTCGATCGTTTTCTTTCATCTTTCACACAGCCACCAAACACTGTCCCCTTCACTTGTTTGTTCGTCTATCTATTGGGTGTTTCACGGCGCACTTCATGCACGATCACGGCTAATGGCGCCGGCCGCACTGCATCGCCGGTGGGCCGCGTGATTGGGAAATGTCCCGATTGTGCGAATGTTGAACCTCGGACCTTGATGCCCAGAGCTCAACACCTAAACCACCCGGCCATCCCCGCCCCACTGTCCCCTCACAATTGACTGACTCCAACGCGAAACTAAAAAAACATGGCTGCGCGCCCAGACGGCTGCGCCGCTGCCCCCCTCTTCTGGTACCGTCCAATCACAGCGAGGCAGTGACGTCAGCGGTGATTGCCACCTGTCAGAAGTGCTGAACCACGAGCTGGGGCGGCACGCCATAACACGGCCGCGCCCCGCCTCAGGCACCTGCGGCGCGTGTCGCCTGCAGACACAACACGTACGGCGCGTGTCGCCTGCAGACACAACACGTACGGCGCGTGTCGCCTGCAGACGCAACACGTGCACACGACAACGCAGGTCGCCAGGTTACCTAGCAGGGGTGCGGCAGGAGTTCGGCAGGTACCAGGTGATGCTGGACCAGTGATAAATTGTCCGTGAAATAGGGTGGAATGCACCACTTTCTGAACACTCAATCGACGTCCTTCCACGCACCTTTGGTAACGAATGAATCGCGGTTCAAACCGACCGAGGGGAAGACTTACCGACCGATTGGTAAAAATGGCGACGTGTCTCGACCGCATACCGAACGACAAAGAGCGTACACCGGCAGACGCACACAGCTGCCTTGTCGCTGCCCAGCAGACAGCAGCTGCCCAGTCTCCCAGCAGCCGCTTTATCGGGTGCACTGCGCCAGCACCTGGACAGAACATCCTTCGCTTATCAGGATCGTGCCACGCCGTGCAACTCAACGACTGACTTCAGGCCGAGTCTCATAAATTCACACCTTTCTCAATTCTCACTTTTCATAAAAACCCATCAGGCGGCCGGCAGCTTCACCTTTGAAAGCAGCTACGGATCTGGAGCCCAAACAGGCCGACACCCGTCGGGATGCCAGGCCCCATCCCGTAAACCGAATAGTCTCGGGTTCGACCCTCGCCGACCGCGCACACTTCCCCTCCCAGCGATCTTTCGCGTGAACCGGGTCTGGCGATGGTCTTACAGCAAATGAATCAAGTGCGTCGTCAGGGCGAACCCGAGGTTGTCGGGCCACGAGTACAGCACGACCCTGGGAGGCTCACGGGCGCAGCGACTGCGTTCTGGTCTGACCTGGAATCTATGTTAGATTTTCCGATTTACCCCTCCTTATCAAACCTAACTTTTTTTATCAAATACGCTGCTTTGCACCTTTACCTACCATTACCTTTATCAAATAAGAAATGTCGTATTTTGTGTCCTTCACATCCAGCGGTCGTCCTCAGATGAACGCCACGACGTGTTCCGCCTGCTCCGCCTGCTTCACATCGGCGAGGAAGCACAAACCTGGGACCTGAGGGCACCTCCAGATCCAACCGATAACCTCAGGGACCTGATGAGGTTTTGACCCGATGTGCCGACCTCCTTTGCACACCGATCGGAATATGCAGAAAGACGTCTGAACCTTGCGCCCAGCCCGGCCAGCCCGAGCGCCGTTCGGTAAGAATGAATCTCGGATACTTTCTCAGGGGTGCAACTGCAGCATACCGAAGATGCTTGCTTTCCTTCGTGAGAATGTCGCGCGACCATGTCAAAGTCCGCGATGATTACAAAAATGGAATAGAAATAGACGAATCGGAGCTAGTATGAGAAGCATCAAAGAACGGGTAGTGAAAGAATTTGCAATTGCTCATCAAAATATAATCATCAAATGAAAAAGGCGGACATGCCAAACGTACGCTGCTAGGCATGCTGTTCCAATTGAACATTGACGAATTTTGCGGACACAAAATTAGCAAATCGCAGGATGTCCCCTGATGAGGTCGAAACAAGCTTTAATCAGATGTTGAGAACACGAGGTTTGGCAAATGATTCCTCTCAACCACCCATGTATATAATTTTCAAGATTTCAATCATGTGAAGCGGGGGCAGAGGTGGCACGGACAGAAAAAAAAGACCTCAAGGTTTGTGAATTATCAGTGGTGTGCGTGATGCCAACATCCCGTCATTTTCAAACACGCTTAACAAAAGAAAAAAAACCGATCCAAGGCCGCTGTGTTCAGGCCAATATCAATCGCGGATCGCAAAACGGTGCTGGATTACTTCCAGATCTTGTCCGACCTTCCCGACCGGGCCTAAAACTGTCCAAATGTGTCGCCTCCAATTCCCATTGCCCGGCTCGGTTCCGAAGCGAATAAATCGTCACCTCCAATCGGCTGGCACGCCCCGCGTCGACGCCGTTGCCAACATCCGGGACCCTGACAGCCGGAAGCTGGTCGACGGAGCGCAGATATGACCAGCGTCTACCCCCGTACCCCCCTCAACGGCGGTGGGGTGGGGAATCACACCAGTGACCTTTGAAGCGACCCCCGTCACATCTCCGCCAGAAGTCAGACGACCCGATCTTTGGAGGAACAACCGATGCCGCGGAGGGCGGCCGATGAATGGAACCCGACATCTTCTTTAATTTCTCACCCGGCCGGGAGTTCCCAGTTACGCACATCACAAGCAA
>JAOTOM010002448.1:0-103025 GCA_034440615.1 Ashinkailepas kermadecensis
TCAGATTTGAGTAAAAAGCGCACCGTTCGACTTTTCGTAGAAATCTATGTTAGCCTGAGTATCTTTCGCAACCCCAGGTTAGCCGCCACGGGACCCAGAAGTACACACAAAAAAACATCAAAAACACTCCTGAATCCCATTTGTGGTCCATAAGTATCATCCGATATCAATACAAAGAACATCATTTCACTGGAATGTTCGTAATGTTACGTTCATCAAAAGAGATGTATATTGTAATGTAAACAGCGTGATGAAGCACCCTCTTTGGATCTTCTATGTTCGTAACTAGTGACGGCTCAGGAAGATTGTTGGGACCCTGCCAGAATGCGTGCTGCTATTGTCAGCGTAGAGGTTTGGACACGTCTGCTTGGTCTTAGGTACAGGGGATGCGTTCGAAGGTCTTAGGATCATGGGGGTGCGTTCGATGGACGGCAGCTCTACTGCACTATCGTCGTAGGTTGTTTCAGGAGGGTAAACCTGGCGGGATAAATGGCAAGCAGCGGAAGCTGGAGTGCACCTGAATGTAGGGAAACCCGTAGTGCATTTACATATTGGTGTCAAATGCCGCTTCCTGGTTCGTGCATTGGCCACGTTTTTTAAAGACATCGGCTCATATCGGCAGAAACCATTCTGGCCATGTGTGTTCGAGATTGTAGCGAGAGAAGGAATGCAACGCATATCATCCACCCATGCCATTCACTCGCTTCGCCAAATCTGCCTGCCCCTTTCGAGACGATTAAGAGGAATAACATATGCATTAACAGCGAGCCGTGTGATTTGATTGAGGTGAAACTACGCTGGTATCTTAATGAATACAAATGGGTAATGCTTCATCTTCGGGCCCCTATATCCGTCCATGCTACTTTAATGCAACTGCACACAGATATAAAACATATACCATGCGAAGTTGTTTGAGCTGCTACAAGCAAACATCCAAACAATTAAATGTCCAATGACAAACTGCCGATTCGGTAGCATCAAAACATCCATGTTTTGTTAATCCAAGTTATGTGCATGAAATAAAACATAACATATTGATTGCTTTCATAAAGAGGTAGAATAATTAATCACTCTTCTATGAAAGTAGAGCTGAAACGCAATGAAACCAGGAATACCGGAGAAGTGCAAACCTGAATAAACAATTGCAATTACAATAACCATTATAATAACAACAGTTACATGTTTCAAGACGTAGGTAGATTTTGACGCGACAACTCGCTTCATTTGTTTGACGAATTGTCCAGACGGTATGCTTTCGAGATATTAGGGAAGGCACTGCGTCCGCAAAGGAAACCGAGTAAATACCTGTGCAGGAATAGGGTACGCTGAAGCTTAAACCACAAACAATTGTAATGTGCGTTACAGGCCGTATCTTGCAGGAGCGGGAAGGAAGCTGAGATGTAATTCGTGAGCGGAAGAAAAGGCACCCCAAAAGTTATCCCTACAACTAAGTATCCGCAATGGCGGTGGAGTGTGAATTGCATAAAAGTCATAGCAATCGCCGGCGGAATTCTGCTGCGTCGTCGGACTACCTGGCGGCTGACTGCCTGGCGGCTGACACCTGGCGGCTGACTGCCTGTCGGCTGACTGCCTGGCGGCTGACACCTGGCGGCTGACCGTCGCAGCCGACCCAGCCGGCAGCTGCCGCTGTCGTCCGCGTGCGCCGGCAGCCGGCCGGGACCGGTGCCCCTGCAGCCCAGAGCCCGACCCTTCCAGAGCTCTTCACCGGTTACACATCGGCTCAGTTCGAGCCGGAAGTGTCGGCGGACGGCGGGCCGGCCACGATCAATATGACGTCACTTCACGAGACGAGCACCCGGCCGACGCTCGGCTGCGTCGGGGAGCGCCCGAACGGACGTGGCGGCGACGTGGCGGGACGTGGCTGGACGTGGCGGGACGTGGTGGGACGTGGCGGGACGTGGCGGGGCGTGTCGGGACGTGGCGGGGCGTGTCGGGACGTGGCGGGACGTGGCGGGACGTGGCGGGACGTGGTCGGATGGCACGTGTACGGATGCCGCGTGATTGCCACATACCGCCGGATGTGGCACGGGTATCTATGAAGGTGTCCGAACCCGCATGACAGTGGATATGTCGGGACGTGTCCGGACAGAGGTGGTGTGTATGTCGGGACGTGTCCGGACAGAGGTGGTGTGTGTATGTCGGGACGTGGCCGGACAGAGGTGGTGTGTGTATGTCGGGACGTGTCCGGACAGAGGTGGTGTGGATATGTCGGGACGTGTCCGGACAGAGGTGGTGTGGATATGTCGGGACGTGCCCGGACAGAGGTGGGGTGTGTATGTCGGGACGTGTCCGGACAGAGGTGGTGTGTGTATGTCGGGACGTGTCCGGACAGAGGTGGTGTGTGTATGTCGGGACGTGTCCGGACAGAGGTGGTGTGTGTATGTCGGGACGTGTCCGGACAGAGGTGGTGTGTGTATGTCGGGACGTGTCCGGACAGAGGTGGTGTGGATATGTCGGGACGTGTCCGGACAGAGGTGGTGTGGATATGTCGGGACGTGCCCGGACAGAGGTGGGGTGTGTATGTCGGGACGTGTCCGGACAGAGGTGGTGTGTGTCTGTCTGTCCAGACGGAGGTGGTGTGTGTCTGTCTGTCCAGACGGAGGTGGTGTGTGTCTGTCTGTCCAGACGGAGGTGGTGTGGATATGTCGGGACGTGTCCGGACAGAGGTGTGGTGTGGATATGTCGGGACGTGTCCGGACAGAGGTGGTGTGTGTATGTCGGGACGTGTCCGGACAGAGGTGGTGTGGATATGTCGGGACGTGTCCGGACAGAGGTGTGGTGTGGATATGTCGGGACGTGTCCGGACAGAGGTGGTGTGTGTATGTCGGGACGTGTCCGGACAGAGGTGGTGTGGATATGTCGGGACGTGTCCGGACAGAGGTGGTGTGTGTATGTCGGGACGTGTCCGGACAGAGGTGGTGTGGATATGTCGGGACGTGTCCGGACAGAGGTGGTGTGGATATGTCGGGACGTGTCCGGACAGAGGTGGTGTGGATATGTCGGGACGTGGCCGGACAGAGGTGGTGTGGATATGTCGGGACGTGTCCGGACAGAGGTGGTGTGGATATGTCGGGACGTGTCCGGACAGAGGTGTGTGGTGTATGTCGGGACGTGTTCGGACAGAGGTGGTGTGGATATGTCGGGACGTGCCCGGACAGAGGTGGTGTGGGTATGTCGGGACGTGTCCGGACAGAGGTGGTGTGTATGTCGGGATGTCGACAGAGGTGGTGTGGATATGTCGGGACGTGTTCGGACAGAGGTGGTGTGGATATGTCGGGACGTGGCCGGACAGAGGTGGTGTGGATATGTCGGGACGTGTCCGGACAGAGGTGGTGTGGATATGTCGGGACGTGTCCGGACAGAGGTGGTGGGATATGTCGGGACGTGCCCGGACAGAGGTGGGGTGGTATGTCGGGACGTGTCCGGACAGAGGTGGGGTGGGTATGTCGGGACGTGTTCGGACAGAGGTGGGTGGATATGTCGGGACGTGTTCGGACAGAGGTGGTGTGGATATGTCGGGACGTGTCCGGACAGAGGTGGTGTGGATATGTCGGGACGTGCTCGGACAGAGGTGGTGTGGATATGTCGGGACGTGCCCGGACAGAGGTGGTGTGGATATGTCGGGACGTGCCCGGACAGAGGTGGTGTGGATATGTCGGGACGTGCCCGGACAGAGGTGGTGTGGATATGTCGGGACGTGTCCGGACAGAGGTGGTGTGGATATGTCGGGACGTGTCCGGACAGAGGTGGTGTGGATATGACGGGACGTGTTCGGACAGAGGTGGTGTGGATATGTCGGGACGTGCCCGGACAGAGGTGGTGTGGATATGTCGGGACGTGTCCGGACAGAGGTGGGGTGTGTATGTCGGGACGTGTTCGGACAGAGGTGGTGTGGATATGTCGGGACGTGTTCGGACAGAGGTGGTGTGGATATGACGGGACGTGTTCGGACAGAGGTGGTGTGGATATGTCGGGACGTGCCCGGACAGAGGTGGTGTGTGTATGTCGGGACGTGTTCGGACAGAGGTGGTGTGGATATGTCGGGACGTGCCCGGACAGAGGTGGGGTGTGTATGTCGGGACGTGTCCGGACAGAGGTGGGGTGTGTATGTCGGGACATGTTCGGACAGAGGTGGTGTGGATATGTCGGGACGTGTTCGGACAGAGGTGGTGTGGATATATCGTGACGTGGCCGGACAGAGGTGGTGTGGATATGTCGGGACGTGTCCGGACAGAGGTGGTGTGTATGTCGGGACGTGTTCGGAAGAGGTTCGGAGTGGATATGTCGGGACGTGCCCGGACAGAGGTGGGGTGTGTATGTCGGGACGTGTCCGGACAGAGGTGGGGTGTGTATGTCGGGACATGTTCGGACAGAGGTGGTGTGGATATGTCGGGACGTGTTCGGACAGAGGTGGTGTGGATATATCGTGACGTGGCCGGACAGAGATGGTGTGGATATGTCGGGACGTGTCCGGACAGAGGTGGTGTGGATATGTCGGGACGTGTCCGGACAGAGGTGGTGTGGATATGTCGGGACGTGCCCGGACAGAGGTGGGGTGTGTATGTCGGGACGTGTCCGGACAGAGGTGGGGGGTGGTGTGATATGTCGGGACGTGTTCGGACAGAGGTGGTGTGGATATGTCGGGACGTGTTCGGACAGAGGTGGTGTGGATATGTCGGGACGTGCCCGGACAGAGGTGGTGTGGATATGTCGGGACGTGTCCGGACAGAGGTGGTGTGGATATGTCGGGACGTGCCCGGACAGAGGTGGGGTGTGTATGTCGCGACGTGCCCGGACAGAGGTGGTGTGGATATGTCGCGACGTGCCCGGACAGAGGTGGTGTGGATATGTCGGGACATGTGCAGACAGGTGTGGTGTGGATATGTCGTGACGTGGCCGGACAGAGGTGGTGTGGATATGTCGGGACGTGGCCGGACAGAGGTGGTGTGGATATGTCGGGACGTGGCCGGACAGAGGTGGTGTGGATATGTCGTGACGTGTCCGGACAGAGGTGGTGTGGATATGTCGGGACGTGCCCGGACAGAGGTGGGGTGTGTATGTCGGGACGTGCCCGGACAGAGGTGGTGTGGATATGTCGTGACGTGGCCGGACAGAGGTGGTGTGGATATGTCGGGACGTGCCCGGACAGAGGTGGGGTGTGTATGTCGGGACGTGCCCGGACAGAGGTGGTGTGGATATGTCGTGACGTGGCCGGACAGAGGTGGTGTGGATATGTCGGGACGTGCCCGGACAAAGGTGGTGTGGATATGTCGGGACATGTGCAGACAGGTGTGGTGTGGATATATCGGAACGTGTCCGGACGGGCGCGAGCGTGGATATGTCGGACCCCGGCCGGGAGTGGGAACACGCCTGTCAGACGCATCCTTCTATGGAAACGAACAGACGGTGGCGAAGCTGAGATGCATCGCCGGTCGCTCTGGGTAGCATGGATTTAGCAGAGCACTGTGCAGTAATGGGAGTGAATTGCTCCTTTTTAGAGCGCCATTTGCAGCCATTCGTGACCGATTTTGCAACTTTGTGACTTCACTAACTGCATGCTTATTGCATCCTGACAAAATGTTGGTATGATCAGTGGCCAGCTTCGGAGGACGTTTGGTAGCCATGCTAGGTCATTTTCAGTGTACTTATGGCATCTCGCCGAGCAAATGTATGTTCGTCTTGCTGCGCATGTCGATAATCTCCGTCATCTTGAAAATGTGTTCATCCACGATGCAAGCAAAAAAGCAAATTTTCTTTCAGAAAATAATTATTTCTGCATTGGTAGGCTTCCACGGTTAACAACAATATTCCACAACAAAGCACATCTTAACTTGTATTGCTGAATACCCACACGTTTTCTTAATCTTAAGAAAACAGCAAAGTTGTGACCACAAGGAAGGCTTCATTCTTCATCTTTCAACAATCTGTAGTGGTACCACCTTGCACGCCACATCCAATATTCTTGCATTCTACTAGTAGATCACGATTCAAACTCAATATTTTCAGCCTCTAAACTTCATATTACGTACTGCGCAGTGCACAGCCCATGGCCATTCCAAGTTCAAATTGTCTTTCATGTAACTGCTGGTTGCGCCGTATTAGTCTTCGTACTACACTGCTTGATATTAATAAGCTTTGGTGTTAGCTGTCAACTAGGGAGACCGTGGTAAACTGAGCCCATTTTCCCTGAGAGGACTTTGAGCGCATGTTGTGAGACAGACTGATTATTGGTGCCATATTCTAAAAGGATAATGTTTTCGGCACAAATAAGTCGCATATAGTTTTTAGGAAACAATTTTAAATCAGTGATGTTTTGAGTTGTTCTGACGTATTGATCTTGTCTCAACCTACCACGGTTGTGGGGAAATTTAGTTTTAGTTGTGGGGTAAGTTAATCACAATCCTATTTTGGAAGCAAATGATGTGATGAGATACACTTTGTCATAGCTTTCGCTCGTGATCCACCCAGGAAAGCGTCTGATTGGTTTAATAATTGCCGAAGTTAGTACTCTGAGCTCTTTTACGCACGCCTCGCCGTGTTAATTCAACACAAAACGGACACGTGTTGAAGTAAGGCTAAAACAAACGTATGGAAAGCACGCAACATCGAAAGCTGAGCACTTGGGACTGCACGGTGACTAGCAGTGCGCGCCATCTGTTTGCAGCGGATGAAACTAGCAGTCCTTGCAATACTCACCAGGGCGCGGAAAATGTACTAATTCATCTGTGAGTAAGATATTAATGCACGTGGGCTCCTGCAGTGGGAATGCTGCAGGAGCCAGGACGATAGAATGCTAGGTCCACCCAAACCCTACGACGCCCGGAGACATGCAACGCCGGGAATGCCACCCTCCTGCCTGTGGATGCTTAGCGAGTCAGGCGATTAAGGCCGTGCTTTTCCACCAGGACAGGTCATCATGGCGTTGAAAATGAGTCTGATGTTCACTTCATCTGATATGGAGTATGTGGCAACGTACTTCACGATATCATCTACATCGTGAGCGTTTCAACGCGACTGTACTTTTACACAATATATATATATATATATATATATATATATATATATATATATATATATATATATATATATCAAATATACTGCAATATATATACCAAATATACTGCAATATATATACCACACGGGCTTTCTCCTCATGTTGATACGAAGCGTCCTATAAGGCTACGTCATCAACGTGAACACGCGCATGAGCGTCTGAGAAGTAAGACGGGAAGGCAGTCTACGGTGAACCCGATTCACTATATGCAACACTCAAAGGTTTAATATTTAAAGTTCAGAACAGCCGGGTATCGTCCCTGCCTTGTACTCCTGCGCCTCTGTCAGCATGCGTCACAGCAACACTTAAGACCTTCCTCCAACCATTAATGCATGGATGGTAGAACAGTTGATGTTGCACTAAGCGGTTTAGCCGATGCACATTTAGAGACAGACGGTGCTCCCACACATGCACTGGCATGTCCAATACCATGAGCATGACTACAACCGGTAGCCACCAAAAACGCGCCGAGAAAACGCTTGCCTGATGCTGAAACACAGTCGAAACCTTTGGCTATAAACATGCCTTCACTGGCCATCAGAAATCGGGAGGAAAGATTTAGAAGGCAGGAGCAAGGTGTGCATGCCTACCTTTGTTTTACTACAAACAGAATTGGTTACCCAAGGGTACTGTGGGAAACCCAGTGTGGAAACAACGGTTTGGCGAAACAAGGACTGTCCATTTGTGCATTACACCTTCATCCCACCCTGGCGGATCGCCTATGCTAGCGGCTGATGTTGGCTAGCGCGATCACAATCTGAGCCAAAACATGCTGCATGGACACTTGTCATTGCCGTGAAATTTGCAGCCTGGGCACCTTGGTTTAATCTTGGTCCCGAGCAATGACTTGGAGGCTGACTAGCAGCCCGAGGCAACTAGCACTTCGCTAAGACCGCTACAGTAGCTTGAGACCCAATATCGATCTGCGGATCAAGCCTCAGATCCGAAGGCCCCAACAGCCGCCCAGGGACCCCAGTAGCGCCTGGGACCCCAAAAGCATCCTCGGGTTCAGCGATAATATGGGGAACCATTCTGACCTTTGGCCTCTTTTGTGGATGCGGATCCACCGAACGTCTCGGGCATCCAACAGCTCTTTGGGCTTCTAGCAGCAGCCCAAGAGTCTCAGACACTAGGCTGGAAGCCCAATAGTGGCTTACCAAAGGCATGAGGTACGCGAAATTGGTTCGGGAGCCCAACAACAGTTACAGAGTACCCGTTCAAGAGCCCGGAGCCACGACGAGAGCTCCGTCATCCTAACAGTGGATCGGAGGCCCCACCACGGCTCGGTATCCCTGCCCCACCCTCTTCATAGAAAAAGCAATCGACTTCCATTGCCATCCCGGGGATCCAAAATCGACCCGGGTACCAGCATTGACCAGTGGTGCCACACCACTGTCCTGGAGCTTCCCGCGTTGACCCGGTGTCCCCAGCAGCAGTCGGGTGCCAGAAGCAGAGCAATCCGGAGTTCCTAACAGTCAATCGGGCGTTCTTACAACATCTGGTGCGCCGCTGTCGAGGTCCAACAACATCTTGTTATCCCTAATAACGACTTAACGGCACACCAATGGCGGCCTAATAGCAGCACAGATCCCCACAGGCATCAGCAGTGGTTTTGCAGGTCTTCGACGACATGAAAAGTCCAGCATTGATCCAGGGACTCAGCGTCAGCTTGACAGCGCCGACACAGCAGCCCAGAGCCGCCAACAGCGGCTCAAGCGTCCCAGCTATCGTTCGACACCCTATATGTATGACGTCATAACGCATGGGTGAAGTGAGCATGGGTCAAGCACAATGTTGGAAATATGGTCCTTTTTTGGAACTTTTGTCATCCAAAGAATTATACACTCCCAAAAAAAATCCACTCCTAACATTACATGATATATCGTGAAGAGCCTTGCTTAAACAGCAATCTCAACCAGCTGTCATAATCCAATAGTATTATTGGATCGTGATGAAGCATAGGATGCAGCATGCTCCAAGGGCCTATAACATATGGTAATCAATGGCTGATAATGAAAAACCCTTCTAGTTTTGGTGCTCTTCATCTTGTCTAGCCATGTTATGTCCTTGCCACAGCAACTTGGCAACATCATTGAGGATAATGCACATTTGTTATTTCAGGTGACCATGAGAGCTGCAGCAACATTCCAAGAGGATGCAGAAGTGGAACAGAAAATTAGATGCAAGCAAGACTAGACGAGTGCCAGCTTGCTAGCATGTGCAACAGATGACAGCAGATGCTTAAGGATCACTCTGCAATCTGCATACAACATTAATACCAATGTATTTGTTCCATGCAATGGTGCAGGTCGTATGCAATTGTCTGAAACAAGTGAATTAATAAACAACCACGCCTTCATGTGTACATTATTCATTTGTGAAAATGCTGGAATCAGTAGTGTTCAGAAGAATGCAAGGCTAGACAGAACTAGAGAACTAGGGAAGTCCCTACACAACTTGCAAATCACAAAAGCAATCACATCCCCAAAATATTTGCGGACATATATTATGATTTCTCATGGCATAGGAATGTTCAGGAAGCTGCAGGGACAAAAAAGCCAAATAATGGAGTTTATTGGGGTATGAGGTGGGGTGCACTTCACAATTTCCTGAAACATTTTGTTAGAGCACAACAATGCTTGTGAGTTACTGTATCCGTGCACTGAAGGGGACCAATCCCTTATTCCTGAAAATATATTGTCTTACAAAAATTAAAGCTTTATTTCCAAAACAAAACAAAACAAGCTGAAAGGTTCTTCCATCCAAATCCAACACATTAAGAACACACTTATGAAAATACTATTTCCAGGTCATGGATGTTCATTTATGAAAATTATTAGGGGGGGGGGAAATACATGAAAGGCAATGGGCAGGGTGAAATAGATTGGGGGCACACTCCATAGAGTCCCATGTTAAAAGTTGAAGTCATTTGAGAAGCAAAGCAAACATTGAGGGTCCACTTGTCCTCCCTCCCCCCCCCAGAATATAAAACAACCCAGTCCTAGGTTGTGCCACTGCATGCATGGGCACCAACAGAGGGATACAGATGTGCACCACTGCAAAATATAAGGAATCACAATTTTGCTATGGCTACCCATACTTCTCAACATTAAGCTGGTTGTGCATACATCATTCTAGCTAGGTAGCTATATTTCTGCTTTGATACTGAAGTTTACACCAACAAGAATAATTAAATTTCAAGAAACCTCAATTGGGCCTCAGTTCCTACGTCGGCCGATATTACACGAGATCAACTAGTAGTCTCACTACCTGGTCCCTGAATTATCGGACTATATCCCATCATACAACTCACGAGGCTTATCCCAGCCAATAATTTAAATGGCGAAGATATTGATAATAGATACGTAGGTCGTTCCTACCAAGGTTGGCGATGCCTACAACGAGCCTCTTTCGTCTCTTTCCATCCAGTGGGCAACTCGGTGCATACAAGAAAAATGTCTCGCCAAGTACAAGAAACCTCTATTCTCGGCTCGCCTAATGAAGGGAAACCACCATTCCCAGACTGGCCAGACCCGAACGGCGCTTCTTGGATTCGATGGATTCGCGGCTCTCCAGCTCCCACTCCGGTCGGAGCTTTTTAAACTACGGCCAAGAAAGGCCATACATAATGCATTCCTTTTTGTTTCCTTGAAGATTGAGATGTTCTACATAACTTGACATGAACAAAACTCATCGTTTTGCATCCTGGACCAGTCCAGAGCAATAAAACAAAAAAGATATCCGATGGATTTTACGCAATAAAATGACCTAAATGGTACCAAAACGTTCTTCAAATCTGGTTACATTTTACAGTCAAATGGACCACCATATAACCAGAAATTTCAGTGTCCTTCCATTTCATGACCTACATTGTTTCAATACATCACAAACTGGTGGCAATAATAGTGTTTATGCCACTCCGACAACTAATTTCTCCCACTCCGGGAAAATGGAAATTTAGCCGTCATGTTCTATACACTGCTAAATGAGGGGTGATTAACAGCCGCTTACTGGTCTTTCGCCAACTCCGGCTGACTGTACGGAGGCTGCTGATTGGCTTAATGGTTTGAACTCAGCCAATGGGATAAAATCTTTGCTGACAAAGGTAAAAGAGCAGCTTATCTCGATTGCATTGTTTTTGTGACAATGTAACACAAGTCGCTGCCAGCCCTGATGAAGGTTAAGGCCAGCCCGGCCAGCCCAAGACCTATCGAGGGAAGGGTCTAAACAACGGCCAAGGTACGAAGCCGGGGAGGAAGCCATTGTTATTTTTCTGTTTTCGTTCTCCTCAGGTGTGCGCCTCGGGGAAAAGAGTAGGTGCTGTGGGAATAGTAACTGGTAGGTGCTGCTTGATTATCTTCTGTGACTCCTATTATCTGGCATACCCCTTGTAGGAATTCTGTTTTTTTCTGCCGATGCTATTGCGGCGAATATGGCTAATTGCTATTAATGCTGGCTTTCGATGGGTAACAGTTGGAGCATGCTAATCACAGGTGTAAATTTGTACACTTTTGTTGTTGCCAATGCGACATGATGATTTCCAAATTTAACATAATGCCTATGGTGGTGCATGGAATGAATGGATTCAAATTTCCTATTGGAAACATTTTTTTCAGTCCTGATACATTATTTTTTTTAATCCAACCATGCCATGGGCATTCTTCATCAGCACAGGGTTCAGGACCAATCATTTTCCATAAGGGATATTGAGGTTTTGTGGTTCCTGATGCGAAAGGCATAATTCTTGTTCATCATCACTTTGTTTCTATTTGTAAATTTGCAGTTTAGGGTAATTTTGGGTTATTGAAATTCCTTTTTCCAATGCCATGTTTAAAAATGTGGTTTACATGGTGTGACCACTCACTTTCACTGTAAATACATACTTTCCAGTTGGCAGGCAAAACAACACCAATAAGTGGACTTGGAGTTGGGTAATATAGTGTAAAAATGAATTTGCAAAATAAAAAATGTGGCATAATCTACCCTAACCTTCAATGCAAAAAGAACAATTCTCTTGAAAAAGGAAAAATTTCAACCAGTATTTTTCTTCTAAAAAATGTAAATTAAAGAACATAACCTAACATTGCCTGGTTCATTGTTGAAAAACAAATTCTTGAAATAGAAAAAACCATTGGATATGAAAACTTGTCCAACTTAAGAGTAGAGCCCAACTTATCATAACATAACCAAGCCTAACCAATTTGTTTGCTTCATGGAGGTAAACTGTGTAAGACGTGTCTTGTGGATACCCTAAGCTTGAATAATATATTTAATCATAGTAATATACCTACATAGCTGAAGTTGAAATATATTCAAACTCGCATGGAAAATCAATCACAATTAAATGCATCACTTTTTGCCAATGACAGTATATTTAACACTTTTCCAGCACCACAACACAGATGACTGCTATGTGAAGTTTGTATTCTCAGTGAATACTATTTTTATGTGATCCAGCATCAGGTGGCATACTTAGGCTGTGTGGGATGAAACACCTGTAATGTATGCTTCTTGAATGGAAAAACAAGACTTTATTTCTTGGTCTCAGTAATTTGTATTCACCCCATGGTTACCAGGTATTATGCACTCCATAATTGCATGAACTCAAGGATTATACACTCCGAATCCAAGAACGAGAAGTGAAAATCCAACACTGGTCAAGCATGAGTCTGTCGAGAACCACGACCATTTTTGAACGAAGTCGCGGATTATAGTGTATTGACATTGTTACCTAACGCACGCTAGAGGCCGCACCAAAATGCCGCACACGGGCGAGGGTTAAGGACTAACTAAGTCTTGAGTTCCGACTAGAATAAATCCTGATGTGCTCAGAATTTCTCCCTCTTCATTTAGTTTTACCATGGGGGATTCTCCGGGCAGAACACAATTCAACGAAGCTAAGTAGCTCACAGGCTTACAGCGGCGTCCAGCACTTGAGTTCCGGCAATTTTCGTGCGGCACACTCTCGCTCAAATACTTTCTTGGACCGGCCCGCACCGCTTCAAACGTTGCCCATGGTGCCGACATAGTTTTTGAGCGGGGGCATCGGCCATGATGCTCCAGATAATAATATAAATGCCTACTTCCTTCCCCATTCTCACATTCTGGTTGCAAACCCGACTGCCAAGCATCAGATTCGCTTTTAGAAAGCCGTGTGCATTAACACCGTAGAAGACGTAGAAAATGCCGTATTCACTGGATAAGCGATTGTTCGTGGTGGCCCCCTCCCATAAGAAAAATATGGTTACGCCCCTACATGCATGAACACACACCCACACGCAAAACCCATACACTCACACACTCACACACCCACACCCCCCACATATACGCACACGCACTCACACACGCACACGCAAGCACATGCATCTGTCAACTTGAGGAAAATCGGAGTTTCATGCGGGAACGAAGCCAGGGAGCCAGTGCACGCCAGTGTGTACAAGCTAAGCCACTGAATAGTGTTGCACCGTGTGCGCGATACCCAACATCCCATCCATGCGACCAGACGGCGTATCGATGATCACGCAGGCCATGGCCACCAGCTTTTTGCCGTGGAACGACATGCATGGAGCATGCAGTGAAGCCAGCGGGCACCAGCCAACTGACATCCAGCGTGCAGAGCTGCATCATTACAGGAGGTGGCGTACTCTCCCCGGCGGAGAGCGAGAGCTGTCCGGCTTCTCCACTATTTATCGAGACGAAACATCTGTTGCGCATTGTGGTTGCTGTGTAGTTTTATTGGGAGAGAGGCAGTCGGATGCTTCTGGTTATCCATGCCGAAGAACCGATCACAGTAGCACGAATCCCGGGGCCAGACGGTCTCGATCAATGATTGAGCCGCCGGTCCACTCGAACGGAGTTATTGAACAATCAAACTGGAGGGAAAAAAGGCTGGAGGAAAAAAAGGCTGGACGCAACGGATTCGGGTAGCAAGCTGAATCAGACCAACCCCTGACTTGTGTATCAGAAATTTCAAACAAAATGGACTCTAACCAACTTTACCAATGCGTATGAAACCAATGTTTGGATGAGCGCGGAGGTCCGAACACTACCCCACCCCCAGCCCCCGTCCCATACAACTAAGTGACGCCACGACAGTGATCGATGATCACTTTAATGAAATTATATCAAAATATCATTTTGTGGCCTCATTATGCTACAGCCAACACAATCCACCTTAAATGACACCACTTTATCGCTTTAGAACTTCTCCGGTTCTATGATGTTATTCTGCTATTCTGAACATCACATCCTCGCAACAACAAAACAAAATAACAGGGGGATGAAAGTGACCCCCCCCCCCCCGCATTGCGACGGTTAGATAACTTTCAGCGGACATCCACTCGGGACCAATGGTTATCAGGGACAAATGTTTCGAATAATATTGATAATCTTATCCCATCAAATCGACAGGACCAGACGCAATACCTACCAAAGCAATCGAATTTCTGCTCTTTCTGTATTGTAATGGGACTGTAATGGGACTATAATGGGACTGTAATGGGACTGTGATGGGACTGTAATGGGACTGTAATGGGACTGCAATGGGACTGTAATGGGACTGTAATGGGACTGTAATGGGACTCCGTGTTGTATATTACCTGATAGCAACGAGCAGCGTCTTTGGAGGGCGATGGCATGCAAACTGGTCATGTGTGTTCTTGGGCGTTTTGACACTTATTGCCATAGTGAAAGATGTTTTGTGCAAGGGTATTGGCGTTTTTGTTCCAACTGCACACTACTTAAGCCATGTATTTTTATCGTTCTAAATTGCTGTCGTTTTTGTTAGCGTTGTTGTCGTTGTTTCAAAGCAATGAGTACGAGCACCACACTCGTGCGTGTCAGCCGCATTTCATCAAACCAACGCACGAGACATGCGCCCCGCACCAGGTGTCATCATTAAGGTGGTCCGCTATCGGCGTCCTTCCATCACCCGCCAGAGGTGGGGGGGGGGCAGATGATACGCTGGGTCACCAGGCCACCGTGCGGGAGCAGGTGGTGTTGACACCGGCACCAGCATGTAGCACCACCGTGCGGGAGCAGGTGGTGTTGACACCGGCACCCCACCGCCAATCAAGCGCTAATGGGGCGGCCAGCACGGCACCAGCATGTAGCAGCCTCCGCAGCCTGGCAGGTCGGCCGCTATCGGCCGACCGCGTCATCGTCGAGCCGTGCGTCCATTGGCCGGATATTGGTGTGACAGAGGCCAGGGCGCCGCACGTCGGCTGATAACGGCGAGACGCTAACCAATCAGCTCGACCCGGCTCAGCGCGCCAGTGGAACTGTTCCCAAATAGCCACCGGTGCGCAAGTAAAATGTATTGGAATGCTAAATAAGCTTGCTAAGAATAGCAAGCTGAAAATAAATCGTTTTCGATGATGACGTAAAAACACTGGCCCTGGCAGAGTTTACTGTGACAATTGCACCCGGTGGCAGTTATAGTCCAGTCAAGACATGATACACAATGATACATGCATACACAGTCATTATGATCCCTACCTCCCCCACACCCAAAATCTCAAGATCCTACCAATAGAACCCTCCCCCTCCCCCACCCACCTACTGCCACTCCACACCGCCCGCGTATCCCCACACCGCCCGCGTATTCCGGATTGGAAATGGCATAGAGGCGCTGCACCAGCTGCAGTAGAGAGGGAGAGGTCACTACATGACACGGCAGTCAGTTCCGCTGCAGTAGAGAGGGAGAGGTCATTACATGACACGGCAGTCAGTTCCGCTGCAGTAGAGAGGGAGAGGTCATTACATGACACGGCAGTCAGTTCTGCTGCAGTAGAGAGGGAGAGGTCACATGACACGGCAGTCAGTTCCGCTGCAGTAGAGAGGAAGAGGTCACTACATGACACGGCAGTCAGTTCCGCTGCAGTAGAGAGGGAGAGGTCATTACATGACACGGCAGTCAGTTCCGCTGCAGTAGAGAGGGAGAGGTCACTACATGACACGGCAGTCAGTTCCGCTGCAGTAGAGAGGGAGAGGTCACTACATGACACGGCAGTCAGTTCCGCTGCAGTAGAGAGGGAGAGGTCACTACATGACACGGCAGTCAGTTCCGCTGCAGTAGAGAGGGAGAGGTCACTACATGACACGGCAGTCAGTTCCGCTGCAGTAGAGAGGAGAGGTCACTACATGACACGGCAGTCAGTTCCGCTGCAGTAGAGAGGGAGAGGTCATTACATGACACGGCAGTCAGTTCCGCTGCAGTAGAGAGGGAGAGGTCATTACATGACACGGCAGTCAGTTCCGCTGCAGTAGAGAGGGAGAGGTCACTACATGACACGGCAGTCAGTTCCGCTGCAGTAGAGAGGGAGAGGTCATTACATGACACGGCAGTCAGTTCCGCTGCCGTAGAGAGGGAGAGGTCATTACATGACACGGCAGTCAGTTCCGCTGCAGTAGAGAGGAGAGGTCATTACATGACACGGCAGTCAGTTCCGCTGCAGTAGAGAGGGAGAGGTCACTACATGACACGGCAGTCAGTTCCGCTGCAGTAGAGAGGGAGAGGTCATTACATGACACGGCAGTCAGTTCCGCTGCAGTAGAGAGGGAGAGGTCATTACATGACACGGCAGTCAGTTCCGCTGCAGTAGAGAGGGAGAGGTCATTACGTGACACGGCAGTCAGTTCCGCTGCAGTAGAGAGGGAGAGGTCATTACATAACACGGCAGTCAGTTCCGCTGCAGTAGAGAGGGAGAGGTCATTACATGACACGGCAGTCAGTTCCGCTGCAGTAGAGAGGGAGAGGTCACTACATGACACGGCAGTCAGTTCCGCTGCAGTAGAGAGGGAGAGGTCACTACATGACACGGCAGTCAGTTCCGCTGCAGTAGAGAGGGAGAGGTCACATGACACGGCAGTCAGTTCCGCTGCAGTAGAGAGGGAGAGGTCACTACATGACACGGCAGTCAGTTCCGCTGCAGTAGAGAGGGAGAGGTCATTACATGACACGGCAGTCAGTTCCGCTGCAGTAGAGAGGGAGAGGTCACTACATGACACGGCAGTCAGTTCCGCTGCAGTAGAGAGGGAGAGGTCACTACATGACACGGCAGTCAGTTCCGCTGCAGTAGAGAGGAGGATGTCACTACATGACACGGCAGTCAGTTCCGCTGCAGTAGAGAGGGAGAGGTCATTACATGACACGGCAGTTAGTTCCGCTGCAGTAGAGAGGGAGAGGTCACTACATGACACGGCAGTCAGTTCCGCTGCAGTAGAGAGGAAGAGGTCACTACATGACACGGCAGTCAGTTCCGCTGCAGTAGAGAGGGAGAGGTCACTACATGACACGGCAGTCAGTTCCGCTGCAGTAGAGAGGGAGAGGTCATTACATGACACGGCAGTCAGTTCCGCTGCAGTAGAGAGGAAGATGTCACTACATGACACGACCTCGCCTTCCAGATCTTGTTCCAGATCCCCCTTGAACAATATTACGTCCTATTTCACAAGGAAGCGGGTACATTAGGTAGCATGAATAATCTCTGAACGATCATTTGGTCATACTCAGGCCGGCAAATCACTTACGTTGTCAGAACTGAATCATATGATTGCCACACAAAAGAGCTAATCGATGAACACCACCTAATGTATGCACGCCTTGAAACGCCATCAATGGTGACAAGGGTAGGTTCAGAAACCAAAGACGTAAGAAAGTCAGTGATGAAATGGTCCCACTGGAATCGTCTCATAATGTCAAATATGACATTAGTGTTACATTGATGGATCACTGTTGTTACACATGATGCCTCAGTAATTAATGAGGCAATTATTTCCCCGTGGCAATTGCATCACGTGGTGAGGAGAAATGGCTATTACATTGCCTGGACAATGGCGTAGCGAGGGACCCTTTAGTGAGATAAATTGTGCAATCAGTCCAACAGGATAGTTGGTATTATTATTTGTCTTTTAATAAACATGGTATGAACATAGTGGCACCATTGCAATACTCTCAGCCGGGCTTGAATCACGCGGGCTGTGTCCTCTGATAATCCATGGCCGCCTGTGGTGGTAATAATCAGGCTCATCCCGAATTATGTAGATCGTTGTCAGGCAGTAAACACGATCACAATCGTTGGTGTACGGGCGATTGGAATTGGAAGGGCGATAGTCATACAAGCTTTCTGGCTGTCCTATTCACTTGGGGAAATTGCGGGGGTTTTTTTTTGGGTGTGATGCGTGGTGGTAGCGCTCTGTATTAAAACTAGCTCGCATTATCAACTTCAAATAATCTCAAGGCAAGTGATCACAGCACACCACACTAAAAACATGCTCCACGCCTCATATGCAGCGGCAGCACAAGCTTTGTGCAGCCGTTTGCGTTTGTGCAGATGCAGACGGCAGCGGTTTTGACTCCACAACCAGCATGATCAACCAAGTAACGGGTGGCCGAACAGGTCACCGAAAAAATTGCGTGACAGGTCACATTATTGACCTGTCACCTGACCTGAGCTGGTCGCAACTTGCTATTTACTCCTCCCCATCGACTGTGCCAAATAAGACGCTGCCGCCTGGTGCAACGCCGTCATGATCCATCGCACATGCTTCATGGTCCATGGCGATGCCCTGTACGTGGCATCGTGTTGCCACCCTGCATTTCGGCCCCACCCACCCAGGACGGGGCCGGCCATTGTGGCTCAGTAGCGGTGCTGGATTCGATACTGCGGCGCCGAGATCATCGCACCGCTTGTCGACCCCGCACCGACCCGAGCCCCGCTTGTCCACCCTGCACCGACCCGAGCCCCGCTTGTCCACCCTGCACCGACCCAAGTCTCGCCTCTCCACCCTGCACCGACCCGAGCCCCGCCTCTCCACACCGCACCGACCCGACTATGTTACGGATCACAGCACAGACCGCAACACAGACCATATCACGGACCACAGCACAGACCGACACAGCACAGACCGTAACACAGACCATGTCACGGATCACAGCACAGACCGTAACCTATACCATGTTACGGACCACAGCACAGACCGTAACACAGACCATGTCACGGACCACAGCACAGGCCGCAACATATACCATATCACGGATCACAGCACAGACCGTAACACAGACCATGTCACGGACCACAGCACGGACTGTAACACAGACTTTATCACGGACCACGGCACAGACCGTAACACAGCACAGACCGTAACACAGACCATGTCACGGACCACAGCACAGACCGTAACACAGACCATGTCACGGACCACAGCACAGACCGTAACACAGACCATGTTGCGGACCACAGCACAGACCACGGCACGGACTGTAACGCGGAACACAACACGGATCGTCACATGACTTACATAACGGTACTGTATCGCGGACCCGGTACGAAATTGCGACGTTGCCGAAATGTACTGCGGCTCCGGTTTTATGCTTGATTTCATCTAGTGTAATCATACAATCCTGATGCTGGCACGCATTAGCACGGCTTGACCCTCTCCCGAACACTTGCAAAGTTTCACCCCTAACCACGTGCCACGTGCCGGTACTGGTCGGGTGTGGAACAGCGACCTGCCAGCAGCAACTACCACCCCAGTCATATGGGGTCGATACAGGACTGACACACAATATCACGTGTTAATTATGTCTCATGCTCGGAGAAAATGGTGCGTTATCACACACCGGTGGTCCGTGCACGCCAATGATTCATGCGATATGTGGGATGAGAACATCGCAGTCAGTTTGTGCACGCCGTCTTGGGGAAGTGGACGCCGTCTTTGGGGCAGTGGGTGCCGTCTTGGGGGTAGTGGACGCCGTATTGGGGGTAGTGGACACCGTTTTGGGGGCAGTGAGTGCCCCTCTTGGTACAGCCAGCCGACACCCTCTTAGGGTGGGGGGCATGGGGGATGTGGGGGGGGGGGGCAACGCCCGCACAACAAGTAGTTATCAATACATGTTGGTAACTAGCAGCGTTGAGAGAGAACTTACACCGTGAATCACCCACGAGGTGAAGCCGCTGCATTCTGGGTATTATACTTCCTCGTTTAAAACCTGAATATACATTTATTTAGAACAAAAATATTTAAGCCGTGCTCCACTGCATGTTACTCCTTCAAATAAATCAATCAGATTCAGGGCACCCATGACATTTAATGTCACGTATTTGATTTATGGTGTCCAGTGATACCATTTGTTTCTTCCACTTCTCCCATTCTTCATGTCGACATCGATTAATTGAGAATTGGAAATAAAAGAGAGTGAGGCACTCGGTTTCAGTCATGAACCTCCATAGCGACCGCCATCAATCACCGATGAAAACTACTCGGCATCAATGAGGCGCATCATTGGTTGATAATGATGCCATAATGGCTGAGAAGCATTATGTATAGCAAGACCTATTGAAATATTTAACAAGCTCCTGCGGTGAGTGTACGGATTGCTTTGCATACTGAATACATTGATCTTAACGCGGAAGCGACTAAGTAAATCCACCCAGGATTTACGGATACCCAGGCTATCCGAGCGCATCAGTTACGCTATTGGCTCTGTACGGTTGGTATGCATGATGGACTTATAGCTGCAGCATTGTGTCGCACTGTGCCATGCTAATGCGTGGGCTAGCTGCTGCACTGGACACCGTGGTCATGGAATTCGTTTTGTGTCGTGTCATGAAAAGGACAGTTGGTACATCTATTTTTTTTTGCTATTCACGCCTGCGTACCTTGAACATGTTATGAAATAGCGGAATACATGAGGTCCAGAAGTAGTAAAGTGCACCCACACATCATTACTCAATCAATGTAATCTACACTTACTGCTTAAATATGGGCTGCTAAGCAAACCAAGAGCAACGTGTGCCCTTGCCATGACATCGGAAAGAAGATATGAATCTAACAACGAAATGACAAAAGAGATCGGAGCCAATATAACTTAAGACTTGATACTCGTTGTCCTGAACGTCATGGACAAATTTGTCACACTGAGCGTCACTTCTTGTCAGCATTTTTCAATGCACAGATGACATCCGAGATGACAAAGTATCGTGAAACTAGGCCATGATATATAAAACTGGAGACAGGCTAGCACTCCCCGCCAGAGGGAGTTTCCGATAAACGCCTACAGGGATCCATGCAATCGCCTCAGCTGGGAAATTTAGAGTGCTCGCTAATGGACGTTATCCAGCAACATCGTATCTTACATCAGTCTTTCACAATAACTGATCCGCATTGAGCTGTTGAACTCCTGACTGATGCATCCTCTTTTGTCAAGGCATCGCTGCTGGCGATATTTTACCTCACTTTTTGCCAGGGCATCGCTGTTGGTGATATCTTACCTCACTTTTTTTTGCCAGGGCATCGCTGCTGATGATATCTTACCTTCGTGTTTGCCAGGGCATCGCTGCTGGTGATATCTTACCTCACTTTTTTGCCAGGGCATCGCTGCTGGTGATATTTTACCTTATTTTACCTAGCAAGCATCGGAGGTCCTATTTTGCTGAGATAACGCCGGGAAGCTAAGACCAATGCCTTCATGAAGCTGGGAAATTTGTAATGAAGTGAAAAGGACATAATGCGCAACCACCGACACCTGAATGATTTCGTGGCCCTGCCTGGCTTTGACATCGTGACTGCCCGTGGAGCTCCACACACATTCGAATATAGCGCGAGCGTGGAGTACCCACAACAAAGTTATCATGGGCTTCACCTTGATGCCAATTTGCAGAGGAGTTATACGGATTTAAAAGCAGACAATTCGTAGCATCTGCCATGGCAATTACAATGACTAAGATGTTATTATGTTCATTTTAGGATATACATAGTGTCATCTTAGAGGTTACATCGAGCAAGTTATAAAGGGTTACGCTATAAGAGCTACATAGCGTGTCTTAGCAGCAGCCGATACTTGCGATCCAGTAAAAAAAGCTTCCGGTTAAAAAGCCGGAAGCTTATTCTCTCTAAAGTTCTTAATTAGCGTAGTCGGCGCCGTCTGGCCGAGTGGCGCCATTGTGTGACCTTGACCTCGGTGTCAGCATCGGACGGACTACGCTAATTAAGCATGCTGGCGCCGAGTTTTCTGTCGAGCCCAGCCAACGACTGGTGCACGAATACGACGCGGCCTTCTCACACACTGACGGTATTGAGCGCCACGTTCGCATCCACGCCAGCCGTCTAACACTACAAGCAATTGCCGACCGATAGGTGGGCGCATGCCTACCGACGCAGCGTGCCTGCCGACCGACGCGGCGTGCCTGCCGACGCGGCGGGCCCGCCGACGCAGCGCGCGGGCCGCGGCGCGGTGCGCGGCCAAGACATCCAGACTATGTCGGCCCCGGACGGCGCCCCTGCCAAATGGCAGTCGCAGCCGTGCAAGTGTGGCAGCCGTCGCTGACGCCCCTGCCGCCGCGCGCGCGCCGCGGCCGCCAGCGTCGCGTCGGCATTCGCGCGCCGAGAAAGAGCTGGTGCGAGGGTCACCAGTGGCCCTGGTGAGCCTCGCACGTTGCACGCCCACCTCGCACGCTCGCTTCACACGGTGAAGGCGACACGGCGCGTGGCCGCCGATCGCACATCGCAGGTCAAGGCCAGCTGTCACTGTGTGAAGCACGCGTCACACATCAAATGTCACACGCCGCGAGTCGATGACTGAAGGTCACGAGTCGCATATCAAGGTCACATGTCGCGGGACATGCGTTTTCTCGGTATCTTTAACACGGAAATGTGAAGGGAAAATAGCCAAGCACGTGGCCGACAGTTGCTGTACGCAGAGTCGGCAGCGGTGTGCCACTCGAACTACTTCGCCTAAATTATCGG
Source organism: Ashinkailepas kermadecensis (assembly GCA_034440615.1). Classification (NCBI taxonomy): domain Eukaryota; kingdom Metazoa; phylum Arthropoda; class Thecostraca; family Neolepadidae; genus Ashinkailepas; species Ashinkailepas kermadecensis. Next base: position 22,823 of record JAOTOM010002448.1, read on the forward strand.
ACCTCAAATGTGTTCGGCTCACGTCCCTTTCAATCCTTCACAATATAATTATGTTTCCCATAAAATAAGCATGTGTAATTCCCTACAGATTGACATCCCTTCATACTACCATTTCTTACCTCATTCCCGACTGAAAACTATGCACTCCCTGGGGAATGCAGAACTTGCAGAGCATGCAAATATTTCTCCTCAGGCTGAGAATTTCCAGCCAAAATCCACCCGAGTTGAATAATATCCTTACTGTCAGGAGTACATCCTTGCTGTCTGGCGTTGTGTAAACAATAACAGACCAGTCGATGTACGACATAAGAAAGCAACGAAAACGATATCATTCGACAAGAGAGACAGAGAGAGGGAGAGGGAGAGAGGCCGCACCCAAATGGCTACAGAGGTGCAACATAAACAGACACCACAACCGTTATGATGTCAACCGCAACAGCTGTTGTGATGTGGTTGTCACAACTGTTATAATGTGAACCGGAACAGCTGTTGTGGTGTGGCTGCCACAGCTGTTGTGATGTGGCTGCCACAGCTGTTAGTATGTGGCTGCCACAGCTGTTGTAATGTGGCTGTCACAGCTGTTATTATGTGGCTGCCACAGCTGTTGTAATGTGGCTGCCACAGCTATTATGATGTGGCTGCCACAGCTGTTGTAATGTGGCTGCCACAGCTGTTGTGATGTAGCTGCCACAGCTGCTGGGATGCGGCTGCCACCGTAGCCGCACACGGAAGCTGCACCTGACGAGGGTTACACCCCGGCGGGCCTGAGCCCAGACGTAGCCGGCACGAGCGGACCAGAAATAGACTCGACATGCCGAGCTTCGCGACAAGCCATGCTAGATCAGCGCCCGGACTGAGGTGGACCGCGCCGTGGGAACGGCGTGGTGTCGGGCCGCGCCGTGGGAACGGAGGGGTGTAGAACAGGGTGTCTGGTTGGTTGGTTGTTGGAGTTTAGGGGCGCATCGACTGCGTCGGTCATGTAGCGCCCATATCATCGTTAATCAGGCAGTGAAATGTAAACAAAAGTCAGCCAGAATTGCATGTCACGAGGTTAAGTACAATTGTAATATCATACCGTGCTACGATTCTCATGTGGTGAGGTATAAAGACGCGTTACCGAGGGGTATATATCGCAGAAAATTTTATTTCTGATAGGAAGCGGAAGAGCCGTCCCGATTGGATGATTGATGACTCGTTCCCTAATACTTCCCTAAGGGAGAGAGAGGTACGCCCAAAATGACGCCTTCGCTCCTGGTTAAGTAGGCTGCAGGCAATTAGTACGTGGCACATTGAGAGTGCATCATGGCACCTTGGGCAGAGCGGACTGTCATCGTTGGTCAAAAGGTAGCGGTGAGTCTCATACGTGTGGCCAATTCGCAGGCGACATAGTGTCACCTCGTTCCGTCTGACGTCATGTGATGATGATAGCCATTCGCCAAGATAGGGTTTGATTGTTCTCAACTTGTTGCTTACCGTGTCGTCCCAACTGACCTGCCACCTCTTGAAGAGGAGGCATTTTATTTCCGGATAGAAATCGGTAGCAGGGAGGGGAGACATCGTGTGTAGGGAGCAAGAGCAGCACGCTTTGCTGCAGTATCAGCAGCCTCATTGCCATTGATTCCCACGTGGCTCGGAATCCAGCAGAACACTACCGTTTTTCCTCGGATGGTCAGCGATGTCAGTCTAGATAGAATATCCTGTAAAATAGAGTTCGTTGGATAGAACGCCCCCAGAGCGAGTAGGCTACTGAGTGAGTCGCTAAATAGTACGTGTCGTGCATAATCAGAGATTTCAATGAAACTCAATGCTTTGTTTATGGCTATCAATTCTGATGTATATACAGATGCGTTGGCTGGTAGAGAAAACGATCTGCTCACAGTACCCGACACAAAGGCACTTCCAACGCCAGTGTCGGTTTTCGAGCCGTCCGTGTATGTCGGTGTATAGTTTTCGTATGATGAGATCAGTTCTAGCGCCCGTAATTTAAGTTCTTGTGGAAGGACGTCACCTTTCCTCAAGCACGAGAGTGATACGTCGATATTTGGCGATGCCAATTTCCAGGGAGGACATCTCAATGACGTTTTACGCATAACCCCGCGAAGTCTGATGTTGTGTTCCTCGAATAGCGCTCTGATTCTGACGCAGAAAGGTAAGGCACTTCCGCGTCGTCCTCTAAACAAAGCCAGAACACGCCGCGAAAACACCGACTGGTAAGTAGGATGGTCAGGGAACTGGCGCAGTTTACATGCATAACGCATCCCGAGTAATTCACGGCGTAAGGCAAGGCATGGTTCGTTTGCATCTGCTAAAAGACTGGCAACCGGAGAGGTGCGAAATGCGCCAGTAGCAATACGTAAAGAGGTGTGGTGGATAGTGTCTAGTGTTCGTTTCGCTGTGCGACGAGCACCATCGTAAACAAAACACGCATAGTCTAATTTCGACCGGATCGTTGATCTATACAGGAGAAGCAAAGTTCGCCTGTCAGCGCCATACGACGTTCGTGATACCACCTTTAGAACGTTTTGGGTTTTAAAACATTTGTCGCGGAACATTTTAAAGTGGTTCCTGTATGTCAAACGACTGTCGAATATAACACCGAGGAACTTGGCCGCCGGCTTTGTTGGGATTGCTGACTTGTACATATGTATTTCCATGCTTCCACATCCCTGACGCCTGCAGAAGTGCATGGCAACCGTTTTGCTTTGTGAGAACCGGAAGCCACTCTTGTTTCCCCATCGCTCTAGGCATAGGACGGCAAGCTGCAGCTGTCTCTGCAGTGCCGGTGCAGATGTACTCGAAGTCCAAATTGCAATATCATCTACAAAGAGCGAGCGACAGATGGAAGGCTGCAATCCACAGGTAATGTCGTTAATCATTAAAGCAAACAGCGGCACGCTAAGCACACTGCCCTGTGGGACTCCGTTTGCTTGTAAAAACCAGTCAGAAAACTGGTTACCGACGCGAACACGGAACCGGCGATCTGCCAAAAAGTTTTGGATGAACACAGCCATTGGACCGCGGAGGCCGCATTCGTACACTTTTAAAAGGATTCCGTGTCGCCACGTTGTGTCAAAGGCGCCCTCTATATAAAAAAACACTGCACCGAGGTGCCGTTTCTTTGCAAAAGCAGAACGAATGTCAGTGTCAAGTGATACAAGATGGTCTACGGTGCAGCGATTCTTCCTAAAACCGCACTGAGAGTTTGTTAAGATGTTCCTATCTTCTAGATACCATCCCAAACGGGTGCTCACCATTCTTTCCAGCAACTTACAGAGACAAGACGTCAGAGAGATGGGGCGGTAGTGCAGTGGATCGTGTCCACTTTTTCCAGGCTTTAACAGTGGTATGATCGTAGCCTCACGCCAGGCTTCGGGAAAGTGACCTTCTGCCCACATACAGTTAAAGGTGGTTAATAACACGTCCTGGACAAATGGCGGGAGATGTCGTAGCATTTCATTATGGATTCTATCTGGGCCTTCGGACACGTTTCGAAGGCCATGTAGTGCGGAAAAAAGCTCAATCTTGGAGAAGGGTTCGTTATAAGCCAATCTTTCTCTTGTCGTAAAATTTATTCTAATTTTCTCACTCCCAGAGCGATACCGCAGAAACTCCGGATCTACGTTGCCAGCCAGGCACCGTTGCGAGAAGGCTCGGCCAATCTCGTTCGCAACCTCAGATGGCTGAAATACGTCACAACCGCCTGACCGCAAGACGGGCAAGGGGGCGGGGGAAAATTTGCCACCAATTTTCTTGATGCGAGCCCACACCTCGGCTGAGGGTGTGGACGAGCTGATTCCTCCGATATACTTGCGCCAGGATGCCCGTTTGGCCTCCAGAACCGTCCTACGCGCAAAGGCTCTGGCCTTTCTGAAGGTAATTAAGTTAGCCGTTGTACTCTGTCGGTTGAAAGCTCGAAAAGCCCGTTTGCGAGCCAGAATGGAGTTCCGGCACTCCAGGGTCCACCACGGCACCGGGGTGCGACGGGGTGCTCCTGTTGTCAGCGGGACACAGGCAGTGGCAGTGTCAATGAGGCGCTGCGTAAAGTCGGCTACTGATGGTGGATGCTCGTCGGATGTGAATTTTGCCATAAGTTCGGCATCAAATTCTATCCAGTTGGCCTTACGTAGGTTCCATCGCCGAGGTCTCCTGCCAAGAGCACCTCCATCCTTGTATTCCAACCATACTGGCATGTGGTCACTCCCAAGTGGATCAGTGTCCACGGACCACTCCAAGCTCTGGGCCAAGAGTGGGCTACAGAGGCTCAGATCTAAAGCTGATGTATTACCAGAAGGCATTGTAATGTGGGTAGGCGAGCCGGTGTTCAAAAGAAATAGGCACTCATCGTTGATAAAACGTTCCAAGTGTCCCCCGCGAGCGTTAACGGAATTGCATCCCCAGGTAGTGTGATGGCAATTAAAATCGCCCACTAGAAGGACCGGAGGGGGAGTTCTACCATTAGCCGTCTTAGTTCTGCTAAAGGAAGAGGAACTCCAGGCGGTAGGTATACGGAGCATACAGTCATTGCACGGCGGGGAACGGCCACACGTGCCGCAACCGCCTGTAGTGAGGTGCACAATGGGACCTGCTGCACTGGTACGCTGTGATGCACCGCCAACATAGTGCCTCCGTATGCCACGGCGTCGGTCCTACCTACATCTTTCCGGAAGATGGAATATCCATTTATAGAGCAATGGATACCGGGCGCCAGTTTTGTCTCTTGGAGACAAACAACCATGGGAACTTCCAGAGATAAAACTCGCTGCAGGTCAGTAAAATTCGCTCTAAAACCGCGGATGTTCCATTGTAAGATTAGAGAGCGCACTTTGGTAGTCGAGTGCGGTGACTAGGAGTGACTAGCACGGGGAACGTGCGTTTTCAAAACTTGGTGTTTGTCGTCCGCCCTAGGCAGGGGTTTGGTTCGGACGATGCACTGCTGCTCAGTCCAATGGACTGAGTTCTGGGGCGGGAGCTGGGCGTTTCGTGGCCCGGTGGGGAGCCAGTAGACGGTAAGCCTCGCTTCTGGGGCCCCAGCCGAGGCGGAGGTGGAGGAGGGCCCATCTCATGGGCAGCGAGAGTTACTGCCGGTCCCTCAACTCGCCTTCGTGGCGATGGGGTAGCCGGCCTTGCGCGAGTGTCCTTATCATGACATTGGCGGCTCGTCGCCCGAGCCCTCTCCATTTCAGCAAGGCGCGCCCGCTTCGCATCGCGGGCGCGTCTCTCGACCTCCTGGTAGTGGAGGTTAATATCTGGGATTTGGATTGCTCGGGTGTTTCTGGATGGCGATGAAGGTGCGGAAGTGGATGTTGAGGGTGGGGGGTGAGGTCTGACTCACGGGAAGGGGAGAACGGTCAGGCAGAGAGGAGGTGGAGAGAAGAGATTTGGAGATGGTGGTGGTGGTGAGCATGGGAGGCGAGAGTGGGTTGGGGGGCCGATGAGAAGTGAGAGGTAGGGACTTCGAGGTAGATGGAGAGGGGCTGGAATTTGGTTGAAAGGACCGGGGAGGCCTCTTAGACCGCTGGACCAGAGTCCACTCCCCACCCTCCGACGTTGATCGAGAGGTCTCTTGATGGACGCGTCCACTCGTAGGTGGTACCTCGGTCGCGTCGTCCCTTTGGGTTTGCCACCCTCGCGCCGCTGGCGACTCGAGAGGCGCTCCAAAGGCTCGGAGAAGGGCTGACAGCTTCTCGATCAACTCAAAAGATCTATCGGACTGAGTGTTCTGTGGAATCGACGTGGTATTTCTAACTTTGGACGCGTATGATATTTTAGGATGAGTTTGTTCGTAGATATCTCTCGCCTCTCGAAATGTTACTCTTTGTGTGTGCTTAATTGATATGATTTCCTTCTCTTTTGTGTACATTGGGCAGGTACGATCATTCGAAGTGTGGGGGTTCTGTCCCCGACCACAATTCGCACAATGATGCATCTCGGAAGTACAGGCCTCACTTGCGTGTTCAACTGACGCGCACTTGCCACACACGGGGCGATTCCGGCAGTATTGGTTGGTGTGGCCATATCGTTGGCATTTAAAACATCTCATGGGGTTGGGAATAAAAACTCGAACCTTCACACGGACGTAGCCCACACGGATTTCGGTGGGAAGAACTGTGGTGCTAAAGGTTAATATCACGTTGTTGGTTAAAATCATCTCCGAACCCTTCCTCACCTTCATTTTCCTTGCTTCCGTAACCCCAAACTCCGACAGGCCATCCACAATTTCATCTTCCGACACATCTTTCAAATCATAACAGTTGATGAGTCCTCGCGATGAGTTCTTTGTTTTGTGTGCTTCTACATGAATTCGAATAGTTTCATCTACATGCTTGTTTCCCTTCCGTACACCGTAAATAAACTCAGTCGTCAACAACGCTCTCTCCGCCTCCTCCGCTACCGCAAACTCGACCTCCAACGCTCCATCCTTCAACTTTTCGCATCGAATAATTTTTTCCCAGCCGGTCGCATCCATTTCGTCTCTGAAAGGGCGACAGAGCAGAGAGATTCTGTGATTGTCCGCGAAAAATGAGAATCCGAGGAATAGCAGGAAACATCTTGGTGCTGCCTGAATAGGTGGTCTGGCCCTCACGGGAGGGACCAGGAGTGTTTTTGTTGTTGTTGGTGCCATGTGCTGTTTCTTGGTTTCTACTCCTCGGGCGCCCCACCACTTAGGGGCCCTACCGGGGGACGCCTGGGCCCCGCGGACGGGAGGACGCCAGGCGCCCGAGGAGCTATACGGGGCAGGCGGCGCCTTCGCCCGGCCGGGAGAGAGAGACTCACCACCCCGACCAGGATCCCGCGCCGCCCACCCCTTGACCCCAGCCGGCCGGGCCGGCAGACACTGGGAAGAATCCCAGGTCCCCGGCCCGAGGCGACCGGCCACTTGACCCGTATGGGGCCCTACGGGCCCGCCCGCCCCTCCGGGATATTAGGACCAAAGAGGAGTGTTGGTCCCCCGCCACAGCTAGCTCCGTGCGACGGGGGACCTCAGCCTCCAGGACTCCGTCAACCCCGGGGGGCGGGCCGAAGGGGCGCGGCTACCCCGATAAAACTGAGCTGGTGGGTAGGACCGGGGAAGATGTCCTACCTGCTCATGATAGGGAGAGTTGGTGTTGCAGGGCCAGGTGAAGGACATGGATGTTGAGATGAGATGGGCATTGGAATGGGAGCGTATGGATGGAAGGACGAGTGAGGCACTCCTAGTCTGGCCCCTCGCCGGCTCACCGATGTACTGGGAATCCGGGTCCTTAGGACACTCAATCCCCCCCACCACGAAAAGGTGGTGCCTCGTCGGGGGAGACAGGGTGTCTGGCCGTGCGGTGGGAACGGCAGGTTGTCGGCAAGGGCGTCGCCACCGGGGGGGCAGGGGGGGCAGTCGCCCCCCCCCCTGCCGTCAAACAGGGGGGGCGCCGCCCCCCTGAAATTTGAGGAGGCCCCTATCCGGAAATGCACAGGAAAAAAGTGAGCAATGAGGCCGACGAGACACGAGAGGAGGCCTCCAAGACGTGAGAGGAGGCCCCTAATTTGAAGGAGTCACCTAGGAGAGGATAGGAGGCCCCAGAAATCACGAGAGTGTCAACAATTGGCACGGAGGCCCCCAGGAATGCAAAGGATGCCCCCAGGATTGCAAAGGACGCCCCCAGGATTGCAAAGGAGGCCTCCAGGATTACAAAGGAGGCCCCCTGGATTGAAAAGGAGGCCCCCAGGATTGCAAAGGAGGCCTCCATGATTACAAAGGAGGCCCCCTGGATTGAAAAGGAGGCCCCCAGGATTGCAAAGGAGGCCCCCAGGATTGCAAAGGAGGCCCCCAGGTTTGCAAAGGAGGACTCCAGGATTGCAAAGGAGACCCCCAGGAATGCAAAGGAGGCCCTCACGATTGCAAAGGAGGCCTCCAGGATTACAAAGGAGGCCCCCAGGATTGCAAAGGAGGCCCCCAGGATTGCAAAGGAGGCCTCCAGGATTACAAAGGAGGCCCCCAGGATTGAAAAGGAGGCCCCAGAATTGCAAAGGAGGCCTCCAGGATTAAAAAGGAGGCCCACAGGATTGCAAAGGAGGCCCCCAGGATTGCAGAGGAGACCTCCATGATTACAAAGGAGGCCCCCATGATTGAAAAGGAGGCCCCCAAGGTTGCAAAGGAGGCCCCAGGATTGCAAAGGAGGCCTCCATGATTACAAAGGAGGCCCCTGGATTGAAAAGGAGGCCCCCAGGATTGCAAAGGAGGCACCCAGGATTGCAAAGGAGGCCCCAGGTTTGCAAAGAAGGACTCCAGGATTGCAAAGGAGACCCCCAGGAATGCAAAGGAGGCCCTCACGATTGCAAAGGAGACCTCCAGGATTACAAAGGAGGCCCCCAGGATTGCAAAGGAGGCCCCCATGATTGCAAAGGAGGCCTCCAGGATTACAAAGGAGGCCCCCAGGATTGAAAAGGAGGCCCCCAGGATTACAAAGGAGGCCCCCAGGATTGAAAAGGAGGCCCCCAGGATTGCAAAGGAGGCCTCCAGGATTACAAAGGAGGCCCACAGGATTGCAAAGGAGGCCCCCAGGATTGCAAAGGAGGCCCCCATGATTGAAAAGGAGGCCCCCATGATTGAAAAGGAGGCCCCCAAGATTGCAAAGGAGGCCCCAGGATTGCAAAGGAGGCCTCCATGATTGCAAAGGAGGCCCCTGGATTGAAAAGGAGGCCCCCAGGATTGCAAAGGAGGCCCCAGGTTTGCAAAGAAGGACTCCAGGATTGCAAAGGAGACCCCCAGGAATGCAAAGGAGGCCCTCACGATTGCAAAGGAGACCTCCAGGATTACAAAGGAGGCCCCCAGGATTGCAAAGGAGGCCCCCATGATTGCAAAGGAGGCCTCCAGGATTACAAAGGAGGCCCCCAGGATTGAAAAGGAGGCCCCCAGGATTGAAAAGGAGGCCCCAGGATTGCAAAAGAGGCTCCCAGGATTGCAAAGGAGGCCACCAGGATTACAAAGGAGGAACCAGGAATGCAAAGGAGGACCACAGGATTATCAAGGAGGCCCCCAGGATTGCAAAGGAGGCCCACAGGATTGCAAAGGAGGCCCCAGGATTGCAAAGGAGACCCTCAGGATCGCAAAGGAGGCCTCCAGGATTGCAAAGGAAGCCCCCAGGATTGCAACGGAGGCTCCCGTGATTACAAAGGAGACCCCCATGATTGCAAAGGAGGCCCACATGATTGTCAAGGAGGCCTCCAGGATTGCAAAGGAGGCCCACATGATTATCAAGGAGGCCCCCTGGATTGCAAAAGAGGCCTACAGTATTGTCAATGAGGCTATGACATCAAATATATCACATCAAGACCTTTAAAAAAATAGAACTCGATGTCCAAAAGTTCACACCGAGACTCGATCGAATGGACCCCAGCACCGGAAAATTAAGAACAGTTCCGGCAAAAATTACCCGGAGGGCTTTTATACTCCGAAAGGTGCCATCGGCTGAACAAAAAACTCCCTCGGTGGCCGCAGTGGCGTGTGAAAGGGAAAAATACCCCCTCCCTCCTAAGAGGGATATGCTCCCAAGAATCGAGCCGAGGCCCCCAAAAGTCGCGCTGGGGCCACAAAAATTCGCGTCGGTCCACCAGAATTCGCGTAGGGGCTCCAAGTAAATGCGGTGGGCCCCAGAAAACTCGCTCCGAGGCCCGAAAATCTGCAACAGGAACCGCCAAGATCGCGTTGGGGCCACAGCTAAGTACAACGCGCCCCACAAACTCGAACCGGTCCCACCAAATATCGCGCTCGGACCCATAATTCCCATCGGTAGTACCACAAATTTGGTCTGGGCATCAAAAATTCACGTCGGGGCTGCCAACAATTGGCGTCTAGGGCTCTACATAAGCACCGTGTGACCCCCAAAGTCGCATCGGTATCCGAAAAAGAAAGCCGGAGCCCTCCAAAATAAGGAGGGATTAAAAAAAAGTCCGGGTCAGGAATATGGTTCTGGAGCACCGAACATATCGTCGATGCCTTGAAAAATCGCGTACGGCATCGAAAAACATACCGGAGCTCGAAGAAAATCGAGATGAGATGGAAAAACATGGCGCCAGGGACTCGAAAGATCAGGCCGAGATTCGGAATTTAAAGAAAATTCAGAAGAGGTCCACAAAAATCGCGTTGACCCCAGATAACTGGCGTTGGGTCCCCGGAACCACGCGCCTGGGCGCGATAAGTTGCGCTAATACCCAGAAATATCGCACCGAAGACCCAAAATCGCACTGGGCCCCACAAATGTTCGTCAGAATCCCCAAATAAACACAGCGGGACCCTAAGAGCACAACGGGGACCGAAAATGTAACTGGCCCTCCAAAGCGCAGTCTCGCAAAAAGCGACAGGGCCATAAAACATGCGTTGCAGCCATAAATAAATATAGCGGGAACTCTAAAAAAAAACACAAAAAATAAACACCGGAAGCTCTCAAGGCACACAGGGACCATGCGACCGCACAAGGGCCTGAAAAGGGGCTGGGGTCGCAATAAGCAACATGGTCCCAGAACGAACAAAAATACCGGGCACTAAATAAATACATTGAGATCGTTGAAAGTGCCCCGACAACTAAGAAAAATCATCGGTGCACAAAGAAGCAACAAACCCTAAAACGAGCAGGGGTTTCGAAAATGCATTGGGCCTCGAACAAAAATGGATTGGAGCCCTAAGACACATCCGTAGACGAAGAAATACGAAACGGGTCCAAAGAAGTGCACTCAGGCAGGGCCTCGGTTCGGTAGCCAACCTGGAAGCATGTTTAATCAAAGATATGAGGTGCATCAAAGCTCAGCGGGTATCCGCATTTCTTCATCATAAAATATGATAAGTAGGGAACTAATGATCGAATTTAATTAATCGAATTTTCGCAGCGAACGCCCATACAAAGCATTTCATCACGTCAGTTAAGGCGCAAGTCTATCATGTGGCAGCAATTAGCAAAGCGTAGGAGGTCCAGCAGAATCCGTAGCATCGCACGAAGTGTGGCGAATGCGCCGAATGCGCAAGATGGGTGTGCACATGCACTAACGTTGGCGTCGTGGCGACCGGGCACTATGAACTGGAATGTCTGAAATTCGTAAATTTTACATTTTAAAGTGATCTGTGTAGGTGTAATTTCAGCAGTGCAAGGTGACTTATCAAGGGATACCAAAAGAATACATTCGAACAGGATGGGGGAGCCAGGGTTGAAATCCGACGAATCAGAAACGATAGTGGTAGATTAGGCCCCTCGACAGGATAATTTAGTTGGGCACTAATTATTTTATATAAAAAGGTCCCCTTTGACAAAATAGTGGTCGAAATCGGAAGACTTTTTATTGAGTAGGTGGACCCCTCCAAATACGTTTGCCCCCCTCCCCTTGACGCAAATATAGGTACGTCACTGGCACTGGCGGATCCAGGGGGGGCATTCCGGCCATGCCCCCCCCCCCAAGCGCTTCAAAGGGTCTTTTGCCCCCCCCCCCCCTCTTCAAAGGGTCATAGTGTCTTTTGGCCCCCCCAAACCAATAAAAGTAAACTAAATTAAAATGCAGTAACTTTTGCTGAGGTTAAAAAATAGCTTTCCGGGTGAAATAATCTCCAATTTTAAAGGTATTTTGCTATGATTGTTTGGAAGTCCAATATGGTAGCATAGTAGATTCTGACGCATCGAGGGTTCTATGCTGTTGAAGTTCTGCTTACAGCAAGAGATGACGACATCAGCAGTTTCATTATTCCTTCGTCAGATAGGTTCATGAAGTTTGTTTAACCAGTAACGGCCAAGCGGACCCAGTGAGCCAGATTTCGAAATCGGAATTTGAACAGGTTGTTTTGTGCGAGTGACGAGTTGAGCCCAGTTGAGCAGCATGTTTCGTATGTTGGTGTTGGGGTTGCTAAGATGAAGAGACAGGCTACATTCACTAGCGGATCCAGGGAGGGGCCATTCCGGCCATGGCTCCCCCGAAGCGCTTAAAAGGGTCTTTTGGCCCCCCGAAACCAACGGAAGTAAACTGAATGAAAATGCAGTAACCTTTGCCGAGGTTAAAAAATATCGTCTGGATGAAAGTATCTCCAATATTAAAGGTATTTTTATAATTGTTTGGAAGCCAATATGGTAGCATAGTACATTCTGACACGCATCGAGGGTTCTATGCTGCTCAAGTTCTGCTTACAGCAAGAGTTGACAAAATCGGATCTGCCAGTGTGCACACGTGCACGAACGTTGACGTGGTACAAGACGTTGAACGTGAACATGAACGTTTTGGTAAACAAGAACACAAATCCCGTAACTTAGAAGCGGTGGAGGTAGGCTGGGGCCCCTGCACAGGAAATTATGTTGTCATTAATTATTATTGTAAAAAATGGGTCCATTTGACAAATAGTGGTAGAAATCCGATGCTTTTAACCAAAATTAGTGGGAGAATGGGCACCCTCCAAATCCCTTCGACCCCTCCTCAGATGCAATTCCTAAGTACGCCACTGGGGGGAGGGGGAGGGGGGGCTGACGCCGAAAACCGAAAGTTGCCCCCCCCCCCAAACCGGTGGGCTAGATCCGCCAGTGCGTTTGCTTACTTATACCCTGGTATGGCTCAGTTCTCAGCGGAAAAAATATTCTTGCTATTGCGCTTTGCGTAAATGATGCACCATGCCGCCAAGAACAAACAAGACATCAATATGAAGCCATGTTCCCCATTCTGGAACCATACTAAGAGCCTAAAAAAGCAATAGGAGGCCCTAACACAGTGGAGGCCCCCTTTCGGGAGCAGGAGGCCCCCTATCAATATTGCCCCCCCTGGAAGAATTTCGTGGCGACGCCACTGGTTGTCGGGCCGCGCCGTGGAAACGGCGGGATGTCGGGCCGCGCCGTGGGAACGGCGGGGTGTCGGGCCGGGCCGTGGGAACGGCGGGGTGTCGGGCCGCGCCGTGGGAACGGCGGGGTGTCGGGCAGGGTGTCGGGCCGCGCCGTGGGAACGGCGGGGTGTCGGGCCGCGCCGTGGGAACGGCGGGGTGTCGGGCCGCGCCGTGGGAACGGCGGGGTGTCGGGCCGCGCCGTGGGAACGGCGGGGTGTCGGGCCGCGCCGTGGGAACGGCGGGGTGTCGGGCCGCGCCGTGGGAACGGCGGGGTGTCGGGCCGGGCCGTGGGAACGGCGGGGTGTCGGGCCGCGCCGTGGGAACGGCGGGGTGTCGGGCCGCGCCATGGGAACAGTGGGGTGTCGGGCCGGGCCGTGGGAACGGCGGGGTGTCGGGCCGCGCCGTGGGAACGGCGGGGTGTCGGGCCGCGCCGTGGGAACGGCGGGGTGTCGGGCCGCGCCGTGGGAACGGCGGGGTGTCGGGCCGTGCCGTGGAAACGGCGGGCTGTCGGGCCGCGCCGCCACACCTGACACGCCTGCTGTTGTCACGTGACGGTCCGTCACCCGTCAAGGCGGTGCAGGTGACAGGCGCGACGAACGGTCGCCTACCACGGCAAAGCCGTCGGCCAGCCCACCGCCGACGTGCCCGCCACATTACGAGAGAGTCAGGGTCGCAGGGTCGGCGCCCGGCGCCGCCGCCAGCCGCCGTACTCGCCCCTGTTGGACCTGCAACTGAGGTTCCCTTCCCATGCGCGCACTGCAGTACTGCAGTACATGATACAAGATAACAATTCAACACCAATATCCACCTGAATATGATCAACATAAAAGACCGGTCTATAAAATAAAAGACCGGTATATCAACCGGTCCGGTCACAAAAGACCGGTATATCAACATAAAAGACCATAAAAGACCCCACGGTACCCTCCCTCCCCCGGGGGGGGGTTCAGTCAACGCGTAACGCCCTTGTATGCAATTATATACGAGACAATTCCTCTTTGGGCAGCTCTGTTATTAATTCCTACATGGATTAACTAGATACATACATACATACATACATACATAGTACATATATATATATATATATATATATATATATATATATATATATATATATATATATATATATGTATATATGCATATATTATATATATATATATATATATATATATATATATATATATATATATATATATATATATATATATATATATATATATATATATATTATATATGCATATATTATATATATATATATATATATATATATATATATATATATATATATATATATATATATATATATATATATATATATATATATATATAGATACATGCATACATATATAAATATATAAAATATATATATATATATATATATATATATATATATATATATATATATATATATATGCATATATATGTATATAACTACATAGTGACAGCGTCAGTGTTGCCATTTCAGAGGAAGCGAAACGACTTCCTTTCTCGCGGTGCTGTCTTCTCGGTAGCCCTGCAGCGGGTTCCTGTAATTTACCGCGTCGCTTCCGCCGGGCGTGGCGGGTCGTCAGCTGGCTGTGGCGCACCGCCTGGTGCCGGTGACTGCGCGCCTGTTTGTCGCCAGGCTTCCACGGCCGGTCGGCGCCACCGTCGGCCGGAGCACACGACCCGCCCTGCACCTCCAGGACAGCCACATGTCCGGTCGGCGCCACCGTAGGAGCGGGCGACTCTGCTCCCGGCGCGGCGGCGCCTCGGCCGCCGGCGAGACCGCCTCGGTGCGCCCAGACGTCTACTGCGGCGGGGTCACATGGTCCGGCCAGGCCAGGTCGAGCCATGGCGGAGCCGGGGCAGAGTCGGGGCGGAGCCGGGGCGGAGCCGGGGCGGAGCCGGGGCGGAGCCGGGGTGGAGCCACGGCGGAGCTAAGGCGGAGCAGGAACGGAGCCCGTTAGCCAGCCCGCCGGACTCGAAGCGAGCGAGGGAGTCCGTTAGTCAGTGTGAAGGGTTGAAGGGTTGAAGAGTTGAATGGCTGACGGGCTGGGTATTTGGTTTGAGTCGGTAACCGGCAAGTCGGTTTGACAGGACCTGTTAGTCGTTAAGGCGCATGTGCCCCGCTCCCGTCAGGTGATCAATGGATGAACGACACGGCCAATTTCGGCCAAGTTTTCCTACTTTATTGGCACCCTGGTGTGCATAGTGCTTAGTGCATACATTTCTTTGCACGAAGTTATTTTTTTAACCAAAGGAACACCAATGCTGCCCTTCTGAAATCTTCCTTCGGCACCGTCATCTCCGCCATGAACGCAGGATCGCCACTTCCACTCAGGATATTCCAGTGAAATGCGTTTTCAAAAGGATGTCCAGGGCATGGTCCTCAGTCAGAATCTCATGGAGGAAGAACTTGTGACTGCAGTGTCTCATCGGTCTCTCCACTAGCACACAGCACGGCCCACGGCACACAGCACGTCCGACAGCAGACAGCACGTCCCACAGAACACAGCACGTCCCACAACACACAGCACGTCCCACAACACACAGCACGGCCCACAGCACACAGCACGTCCTGCAGCAGACAGCACGTCACACAACACACAGCACGTCCCACAACACACGGCACGTCCCACAACACACAGCACGTCCCACAACACACAGCACGTCCCACAACACACAGCACGTCCCACAACACACAGCACGTCAGCCCACAACACACAGCACGTCCCACAGCAGAAAGCACGGCCTACAGCAGACAGCACGTCCCACAGAACACAGCACGTCCAACAACACACAGCACGTCCCACAATACACAGCACGTCCCACAGCAGGCAGCGCAGTCAGTGAGACGGCTTGGGGTCCGCGATTAAGGTTTCTTTTTGCCAAAGGATTACATTGTGATCCAGGCGGATGGGTGGGCTTTCGCAGAAGGATGATTGATATTGGAATCGAGGATGATAGGCTCAGGTCTGGACAATAGCAATCAGCTGCTGGGGTGTCGTTCAGCTACATATATGACACCCATACATATATGTGCCCGCGCTAAGTTAACCAATTATAGTGCAGAATTGTTATGACAGCATTATTAATAGTTTTGTGGAACGCAACCATATAATATAACACAGCTGTATATGTATATTCACATATCAAATTCCTCCCAGGGGAGCCTAGCTCGTGTGGCAGCACGTGCGCCTATATCATTTTCAGCCGGTGAATTTGGCAAAAGAAAACTTGACCAATGATCCATAGATTTAGAAGATTCGCTTCCACGGAAGCTATTAAGTTGATGTCACAAAATCCTGCACTGTAATTGGCTAAACTGGTGCGCGCACAGATACAACACCGACATCGATCACAATCGTCACACGCGTCATAATATGTAGCAAAACGACACCCCAGCAGCTGACGCTATTGTCCAACCTGACTCGATGAGCCTTGGATAGGCTGAGATTTGACTAATGATCATCATGGGATGTGGGGTAGAGTTCGAGGACAGAGTATGCTTAAAGTAGATGAACTTGATAAAAGTTGCTTATGATAGGTAATGTCTTTTCCACACCAGGAAAATCAGGCCGTGAAATTAATCGTTCGCAGACAGTCTGATCCTGCCAATCTGGGCTTCAATATGCTCCCAAGTATAATTATTGGCCAGGCAGCTGAAGGGGTAGCAGGCCAATTGCATACGATATTTTAATCATTATTCCATGACATAAAAGTAAATGAAATCATCCCTTTCATGGCGATACATACGCTTGTGAAACCATGCATACATTGAACTCAACGTTTAATTCACATGGGGGAAATGGTTAAAAAGATGTGATAAAACGTCTGCCCTGGATTATCGTAAAGTGGTGCCCACTTTCAATACAGATTATTTAATCCTTCATATGTATCAATTGACTACTTACTGCACCACAGTTGCACCTCTGCCCTTCGTAGATATCATGAAACATGCGCGGCAAAAGATTGCATTAATATTAAATTGTATTAATATGGCAGTTTCTTGCATTCACCTTTCATCATTATTGCAGGCTGTTGCACAGGGCAATGGTATCGCATTGATTTCAAACAGGAGTGGTGGGTGGCTCAAAACTAGCCACAAAGTATATCAAAATGTTGATAAAACATTGGCGTCTCGTTTCCACTATCGCCAGCAATATCTTAACTTCACTTTTCAGAGAGAGAGGGATCGTGAGAAAAACTACTTATAAGTTAGGTACATTCATAAATGGTCGCATGTTCAATCCATTAAATTGCCATGTTCGTTTCACTGGTTTACGACATTTTTCATGTCGCCTTTCAAGCGTTGTGAGTTTTCTGATTCCTATTTTACGCGAGTTATCACAGGGCATACCATTGCAACCACCGTGACCGTAGGCTATGCACACCACACCTGTTGTGGTGTGCATTGCCTTAAATATGCTCAGATATTAGGTTAGGTTAGCAGTGGAAAGTCGCACGATATGTGATTCAGTGGAGCCGCGCAATGCCGCCAGCTTTCCTGGCCGCCGTGCTTGGCCATATTGGTACATGTTGGCAGCGTGTTCACGCGCTCAACCCATCTCACATTCAACAGCAGGTGCCAAACAACATACCACTACACCATACGTCATCATAAGATCAGCCAGCCAACCCAATTCATGCCAGCTTTTGAGCGCACCCTTCGTTTCAGTTGAATGTGTTTGTTTGCAGCGTGAGCGGCGGAGTGCCGAGCTCAATGCCATCTCACCGCGGCAGAAACATGTCAGTTTAAGCTCCGGCACATTGAACACGCACCGACGCAGAGATACCGCCGATGTCAGAGCGAGTAGGTGAAGTTGGTAGGGGCACGTCAGATGCTTGCAGGGCGTCGTGTGTTTTGTTTTGTCTACGATAGAGGCATTTAATTTGAGGTGGAGCAAAGTGGCCATATTTACGGACGATTCTTCAGGCACTATCCGAGCCGCTGCGGCTGTGTTTTCTGTCTGTGTGTGTGTGTGTGTGTGTGTGTGTAGGTGTGTGTGTGTGTGTGTAGTCAAATAGTGTAAACAGACAGACGATCCGACTCCGAGCTGGTCCAACAGGAGGACAGTTTTCCGCAACAGCCCAGTGCACCAGCACACACGCAAAGTCAGGCTTGTTAACCAGGGCAAACACGTGAGGAAAGTGATGCATGAAACAGGTCAGTCGGTTGCTATTGGCGTCGGAAAACAGCGTTTAACTACGTGTCGTGAGCCAAATTATCAACTCCGCGAAGCTCCGGACGCGGTGCTCTGCAATCCATGGATCTCATCTCAAGCCCGCTCACGTTGTCAAAGTAGGCTTCTATTTCCAGCCTCTGTTGACGAATCGATTGGCGACGGGATTAGATTGGCGCGCTCTTGATTCGATAAGTGGCTTAACTTCGAGCCGATCAATCGGGGCTTTCTGGTCATGCATGATCTGGATCAATCTGAAGCCATCGGAACGGTATCTGTGTCCACCAGGACCTGAATCCATCCGGCAGACGGTAACTGAATAAAGCGAACGAACGTAACACGCATAACTAGTGATGACTGGCAAGTTAGGTTCGACCAGTACACTACACCATACACTAAGTACACTACACGTACATATCGCAATGTCTAAGTTGGTTCAGTGGATAGCAGACAAAAATCGCCTTCAATCCTTCTCTTCCTTCGCTGAGCCAAAGTTCTTACGCCATTGATGACAAAATTGTCGAATTCGATTAACAACATATGTGATTAATCAATGCATTCACTATATGACAACTGTTAAAGTATGCAATGCACCACAGCTAACAACGCACGGTGCAGCGTCACTTCCTTACAGTGAATAACCATACAATGCACCATGCACCATGCAAATGGAGAACGAAGATAATATTTAATTTAAGCATGAACATAAAGCGACAATCTTGTCTTGAGCTATCCAGCGGGCATGGCAGGAGATCTGGACTTGACGGTTTGCGCGGAGTATTGACGGCACAGTCTGCTATGACGTCACCGTCATGCCGACATCAGTGAGTCCAGGTGCGGGGCAGATAACAAATAACACCGCCAGCTGCACACTTCCCGCACGTCTGGGATTGCCACAGGAGCGGCCGTGGCCCACCAATCAATGTCCATGCCAAATGTGTTTGCTGCGCCGGGCTCCAACACACGCAGACACGCACCCAAGGACCAGCGTCACTGGCAACGCAAGCTTCCAGCACGCACAGACACACACCCAAGGACCACGGTCCCTGGCAACGCAAGCTTCCAACAAGCACAGACACACACCCAAGGACCACCATCCCTGGCAACGGAAGCTTCCAACACACACAGACACACACCCAAGGACCACCGACCCTGGAAACACAAGCGTCCAACACACAAGAACACACCAAGCGAGTTCCAACACACACAGAGACACACCCAAGGACCACCGCCCTCCCACACACAGACACACACCCAAGGACCACCGTCCCTGGCAATGCACACCTTAACACACACACACACCCAAGGACCACCATCCCTGGCAACGGAAGCTTCCAACACACACAGACACACACCCAAGGACCACCGACCCTGGAAACACAAGCGTCCAACACACACAGACACACACCCAAGGACCACCGTCCCTGGCAATGCAAGCTTCCAACACACACAGAGACATACCCAAGGACAACCGTCCCTGGCACACACACAGACACACACCCAAGGACCACCGTCCCTGGCAATGCAAGCTTCCAACACACACAGAGACATACCCAAGGACAACCGTCCCTGGCAACACAAGCTTCCAACACACACAGACACACACCCAAGGACCACCGTCCCTGGCAATGCAAGCTTTCAGTGGTGCTATTTTAGAGCTATGGGTTTCTAGAGGATGCTATAAAAAAAATGGTTCCACCAACCGGAAGCGATTTGTGTCACCCTATATATTTTTATCTTTCTCGCAAAACTTTCGAGTCTGGCCTTTTGATAAACAAATCCATCGAGCCGCATCTTCCCAAAATACTAGGAGTTCACTGAAAACTAGTGGAATTGTAATAACGAAATTATAAATCAATGGAGTGGAAACTTATTACTACAGACCCAAATTCAATGATATTTATCGACGTTTCGATTGCATTGTCTTCTTCAGAGAAGACACATATCGAACCACAGCCGGCACAAGCCGACTGAAAGCATTGTATAAGTATGTCTAAAAATCATGACCAGATTAACTTTGTGTACCTCAGCCCAAAAACCTTCTCAGAAGTCGTTGACCTCCGAAATCCCTTGAACGTCGCATAGCTGGAGGGTAAGCCTTTCGCATGTGGACAAAAGTAGGAGAAACATCTCTCAATATTATTCGCGCTCAACGTTAGGCTAATGAGCTTTGCAGGGGATGAATCGATCCAGGAAATCGGACATTCTTCTCCCCTCCCGCTCTTCCTCTCCTCCTGGCACCTACAGTTTGTCGGTTGAAGCGAAGTGCTTGAATTCAGACCTACTGATGCTCCACGCATTGCAATCCTCAGTCCCGATTGTCCCCGTGTTCCCCTTTTCGGCCATCCTCACTTTCTCTCCAGCCCGATTCCTCCCACTCTCTTTTTCCCTCTCTCCCTCTATCTTTATCTTTCCTCGATATAGCCGAGCCGAGCGCCGGCCGGCCGAGTACCGGTGTCCGGTCGGCGGAAGTGGCGCACCACTGGCCGCCTCCCGAGCCGCCCGAGCCGCCCGAGCCGCCCGAGCCGCCCGAGCCGCCCGAGCCGCCCGAGGCCCCCAGGCCGCCCGGAGCCGCCCGAGCCGCCCGAGCCGCCCGAGCCACCCGAGCCACCCGAGCAGCCCGAGCCGCCCGAGCCGCCCGAGCCGCCCGAGCCGCCCGAGCCGCCCGAGCCGCCCGAGCCGCCCGAGCCGCCCGAGCCGCCCGAGCCGCCCGAGCCGCCCGAGCCGCCCGAGCCGCCCGAGCCGCCCGAGCCACCCGAGCCGCCCGAGCAGCCCGAGCCGCCCGAGCCGCCCGAGCCGCCCGAGCCGCCCGGAGCCGCCCGAGCCGCCCGAGGCCCCCAGGCCGCCCGAGCCGCCCGAGCCGCCCGAGCCGCCCGAGCCCCCCAGCCCGAGCCACCCGAGCAGCCCGGAGCCGCCCGAGCCGCCCGAGCCGCCCGAGCCGCCCGAGCCGCCCGAGCTGCCCGAGCCGCCCGAGCCGCCCGAGCCGCCCGAGCCGCCCGAGCCGCCCGAGCCGCCCGAGGACCCCCAGGCCGCCCGAGCCGCCCGAGCCGCCCGAGCCGCCCGAGCCGCCCGAGCCGCCCGAGCCGCCCGAGGCCCCCCAGGCCGCCCGAGCCGCTCGGGCGGCAGCGGCGGCCAGTTCCGGCGGCCGTGCTGTGATTTGATTGTCGAATGCCGCCGGCCAGCTGAGCTATCCACCGTACCGACGAGACCGGCCACTCCCGGCAGGGATGGAGACGATACCGGCGACACCCGGCCCGGACGGCAGCGATACCGGCGACACCAGGTCCAGACGGAGACGAGACCAACGACACCAGGCCCAGATGGAGACGAGACCGACGATACCCGGCCCGGACGGCAGCGATACCGGCGACACCAGGTCCAAACGACGGCGAGCAGAGGGTCTGGCGACGTCGCGCCAGACTAAGGAACGACGGCGAGCGGAGGGTCTGGCGACGCCGCACCAGACTAGGGAACGCAGGTGAGCGCAGGGTCTGGCGACGCCGCACCAGACCAAGGAACGACGGCGAGTGGGGCGGGTCTGGCGACGCCGCATCAGACTAGGGAACGACGGCGAGGGGGGGGGGGGTCTAGCGACGCCGCACCAGACTAGGGAACGACGCCGCCCTCGGCCAGGGTGCTACCGGAGCGTGCGAGATCGAGTCGGGACACGTGCCCCGAATGGATGAAGCGGGACAGTGAAGAACAAAATGAATGGTATTGATCAGATGGATATTAATGTACGTTGCGCAGTATTGGGACAGAGTGCCCAACATGGGGATGAGTTAGATTGATGGTATCAGGAGTGAGAGTATGATGGATGCATGAATTAAAGGCGTACCAAGTGAGGGAGCTTCTTGGGCCATTATGGATGGACCCAGTAATAGAGAATTCGAGGAATCCAAGAACAACACTGAGAAAAAAGATGGGAAAGTGATTGGATTAGAGGGTGGGAGTGCATCTTCATTCTATATCTAAATGTACAATGAAGATGTACTTTATAGTGGCAGTGGCCTGTGAGGGCCGTCGTTCGGAGAAAGGCGTTCAAAGAAAAAGAAAAAGACGAATGGTTCGAACTCAACCCTCGCCTCCCAATAACATTTGGTCCGTCCTGCTATCCAAGGCAAATCACCTGGCCCCCATCGCTACTTCGTCCCTATTTCAGATGAGTCGGGGGTAGTAAATATTGCGCTGCATGCCATGCTACACCGAAGGCACTAGTTTATTAATAGGTCCAGTATACGAGTACACGAGTAAAGTATACTTTCCAGGACAGATACAACTTTTTTCTCATGAAGTCAAGATTTGTCAATGTCAAGTCGGTTGTGCAATGAATTGTTTGATATATAGGCGCCACTTGGTTGGCTAGTTATCGGCTTTCGACGTGTCGACTGCTTTGGCCAAAGCACGCCACCAATATTTCACCTCGATTGGTCGTGAGCGAAGAGCAGTGACAAAACCATGCGGGGGGGGGCAAGGTTGTGGGACTCAAACCCACAACCTTGCGGTCAGGAGACGAGCATCCCTCCCTCCGACTGATCATCCTCAGGCGCGAATTAAGCACCACATTGTACATTCGGTTTTTACAAACATACCGACATCTTATTTGGCCTCGCAATTTGCGCGGAAAGGTGCGAGGCCGGGTCAAACCCGCGAATTTTGCATGAAGCTTGTATAATCTGGCTTGTAAGCAGCCAGCGAGCGACTGGATTGCAGTTCACACCGTGAGCTTAATCGCTGGAGCAAAAACGTCATCGCATCAATGAATGTCAGTAACTTGTTGACGTTGAGAAGTACTCGGCTTTTCAACATAACCGCTAGTCTGGGGAGTTAAAGAATATCGAAAAAGGCCCGATGCCATCTTGAATTTTCGACGCCAAGTATCGCTTACGATGTTTATACCCTGACGACTACGTTCAACAGCCTAATATATTAAGTTATAGTTACATGATATAATATTATATAATAATATTATATCATATAATATTAGCTATGATGAAGTCGCACAAGAAATGAAGTGGCTCAGAATGAAGAATGTACCACCCTCAGATGGGAACGGTCAGGGGATACTTTTCAGACCGGACTAAAGGAGCGATTTGCCAAACTAGAAGATGGACGGATGCTGGCCGTGCGGAGAGGCGAGAGGAAATTGACCGGATGCGTGAGCATGTCGTGGACCTCGCCGGCCATGAGGAGGGCCATGGCAGAAGTTTCCGTCTCGGTCGCCAGTCACGCTGAGGCCGGTTGGATATTGCACAACCGCAGGGGGATGAGCGGCGGACCAGACTGCTCCAACGACCCGGTCTGACGAGCGGCTGACGATCCGGTCTGACGAGCGGCTGACGACCCGTACTGACGAGCCCGGTCTGACGAGCGGCTGACGATCCGGTCTGACGAGCAGCTGACGACCCGGACTGACGAGCGGCTGACGACCCGTACTGACGAGCGGCTGACGAGCCCGGACTGACGAGCGGCTGACGAGCCCGGACTGACGAGCGGCTGACGAGCCCGGGCCGGACGACAACACCGCCGGCGGCGCATATTGCCAGGTCGGGTAACCCATCCACAGCGGGCGTGCTCACTCGGCCGGAGCACGGTCGACAGGTGACGTCACACAGTCGACTGGTGACGTCACACGGCCGACTCAGAGGCTGGCTGCGGCCGGCCGACCCGTTCCGGCCCGGGCGGCGCCGGCCACTGTCGGCGCCGGGGTCGATCACGCCGAACGCGGCTCGTCGGTGTCGACGACGGCGGCGGACGATGACGCGACTGACAGCTCGGCCAAGGTAACGACCGCCGCCGCCGCGCCGGGCGGCAGGTGGGGCACAGCCGACACACAGGACCGGGCCGTGTCACCAGCCGACACACAGGACCGGACCGTGTCACCAGCCGACACACAGGACCGGGCCGTGTCACCAGCCGACACACAGGACCGGGCCGTGTCACCAGCCGACACACAGGACCGGGCCGTGTCACCAGCCGACACACGGGACCGGGCCGTGTCACCAGCCGACACACAGGACCGGGCCGTGTCACCAGCCGACACACAGGACCGGGCCGTGTCACCAGCCGACACACGGGACCGGGCCGTGTCACCAGCCGACACGGGACCGGGCCGTGTCACCAGCCGACACACGGGACCGGGCCGTGTCACCAGCCGACACACAGGACCGGGCCGTGTCACCAGCCGACACGGGACCGGGCCGTGTCACCAGCCGACACACAGGACCGGGCCGTGTCACCAGCCGACACACAGGACTGGGCCGTGTCACCAGCCGACACACAGGACCGGGCCGTGTCACCAGCCGACACACGGGACCGGGCCGTGTCACCAGCCGACACACAGGACCGGGCCGTGTCACCAGCCGACACACAGGACCGGGCCGTGCCACCAGCCGACACACGGGGCCGGGCCGTGTCACCAGCCGACACACAGGACCGGGCCGTGTCACCAGCCGACACACAGGACCGGGCCGTGTCACCAGCCGACACACAGGACCGGGCCGTGTCACCAGCCGACACACGGGACCGGGCCGTGCCACCAGCCGACACACAGGACCGGGCCGTGTCACCAGCCGACACACAGGACCGGGCCGTGTCACCAGCCGACACGGGACCGGGCCGTGTCACCAGCCGACACACAGGACCGGGCCGTGTCACCAGCCGACACACAGGACCGGGCCGTGCCACCAGCCGACACACAGGACCGGGCCGTGTCACCAGCCGACACACAGGACCGGGCCGTGCCACCAGCCGACACACAGGACCGGGCCGTGCCACCAGTGGGGTGCAGCCGACACACAGGACCGGGCCGTGCCACCAGCCGACACACGGGGCAGGGCCGTGTCACCAGCCGACACACAGGACCGGGCCGTGCCACCAGCCGAACACAGGACCGGGCCGTGTCACCAGCCGACACACAGGACCGGGCCGTGTCACCAGCCGACACAGGACCGGGCCGTGCCACCAGCCGACACACGGGGCAGGGCCGTGTCACCAGCCGACACACAGGACCGGGCCGTGCCACCAGTGGGGTGCAGCCGACACACAGGACCGGGCCGTGTCACCAGCCGACACACAGGTCCGGGCCGTGTCACCAGCCGACACACAGGACCGGACCGTGCTACCAGATAACTATCATTTTCCGGTACCGTAGCAGCTGGCGTTAACGACAATTTGTTGTCACTCGGGCGACACATTTAGTTTTATCGAGGATTTATTAACTGGGAGTTGTGATGCCCGGTGGCAAAGCGGCGCTACGGATTTTGGACCGGGATAGGGGAGAGCCGAGAGGGTTGTCGATATCGACTGTCCGTGCAACGTCACTTGGGTACTATGGCGTTGTCGAAATCCGACTACTCCCCACTTGAAAGGTGGCCACAGTGCAGCTGCTTGCTTTTAGCTCGCTATTTCAGCTGCACATTTCAGCTGCAATCATTCATACGACAAAACATTGTCGCCGATTGCTTGTGAGCGACAAACACGAACATGTATTGACCTCTGGCGTTCGGTCCGGCACGGCGGCGACTGCAGTCACGTGATCGGAGTTTAGGGGCGCGTCGACTGCGTCGGTCATGCAGCGTGGTAACGTAGTCGCTCGGCCCGGAACTGCGGCGACCGTAGCGGCGACCGTAGCGTAGTCGCTCCTCACGGAAGCAGACACAGCTGACTGCCAAGCAGACAGCTGCCGCCGCAGTCTGCGGCGCCGTTGGAGACAGGAGTAGCATCCGTCCAAGCCGTCAAGACAAGAACGACGTCATCTCCGATACTGATGCAAGCCTGGCACCCTCATCAGCAGCGAAGACAAAAGTCCACATCTTGGTTGGTAGCTCGAGAAGATGCCTTGCTAAGCAGCTCCCCTCCCCCTCCCCAAATTGTCCCAAGGCTTGTGACAGCAAGCGAACTTCTTCCATTTGCCGTTGTTGTTGTTGTCGTTTGTTTGCCTTGGCTTCCTCCGACAGAGGCCAGTCAACAGCAGTCGGGCCTCAGTTCAGTGTCCTGCCCATGGCGGCGGTGGCGACAGCCGCTCCTGCCGCCGGCCGCTCCTGCCGCCAGCCGCTCCTGCTGCCAGCCGCTCCTGCCGCCGGCCGCTCCTGCCGTCAGCTGCTCCTGCCGCCGGCCGCTCCTGCCGCCGGCCGCTCCTGCCGCCGGCCGCTCCTGCCGCCGGCCGCTCCTGCCGCCGGCCGCTCCTGCTGCCAGCCGCTCCTGCCGCCGGCCGCTCCTGCCGCCAGCCGCTCCTGCCGCCGGCCGCTCCTGCCGCCAGCCGCTCCTGCCGCCGGCCGCTCCTGCCGCCAGCCGCTCCTGCCGCCGGCCGCTCCTGCCGCCGGCCGCTCCTGCTGCCAGCCGCTCCTGCCGCCGGCCCGCCAGTGAGTTCATCTTCACAACGGATCCCACTGTGACCTGTTGTGATCCGCTGTTGAGACACGGTGTGATCGTCTCACCGTGCCTCAGACTGACACCCCAGACGTGCGATACAAACACGGTTGACTGACGAGCAGACGACCCGGATTCGTCCTGGCGTGCGCCGACAGCCAAGCCATTGTTACCAGCATGCGGAATCCTCGGTCGGCGGAGGCTGCCCAAACTGTCCTCATTTCCCTGCAAGTCATGCCTTTGCATCGGGTCAGGAACCAGCATTAGGCTGGCTGAGTGTTATCGTCCAAAGAGCCGATTACCATAATGTCAGTCCATGGCGCTGCTGTGGACTAAATGCTTCGGGAGCGCCGAAATAGGCCGAGCTCGCAAACTCCTTTCACTTGCAGGACATGTGGAAGGCGGGCGAGGCTCACTGAAGTCATAAATCGCACGCAACGTATTATCCAGCTCGGCAGGCACTGTTTGTGTTCGCTTCGTTGCTTTGCAATAGCGACGGTAGTGTAACGAAGTTAAAGTTAATACGAACGAGCCAGCCTCTGGAATGTACTGTATGCGTCACCGCGATGGGGCCGCATGAAGCACCCACACACCTGTCACAACAAGAGCGTCAGGCATGCGGCCCACCCGATCAATCACAGATAAGGCCAAGTGCCGCTCGCATTGTTCGATTATTAGCCACCGCGATGAGATCACCTTACGAGGTTATAACTGATAAGAACCGGAGCTCGTGTCGGAGAGTTCGCATACCACAAGGCTACTGGCGCCACCAGTTGGGTACGTCCACGAGTCATCGCTGGTTGCCACGCGACCGAGCAGCCAGGCCGCCGTGCAAAACTGCAATCTCAGCGTGCGAGAAGTGCATTAGAACTGAACCCATGACCTGCGGCGAATCAACAGTCAGCAACGTCCAGCGAGGGCAATGGCCGCTGGCGTGTCGGGCCAATCACGGCCCGGTTCACTTGCGGGTTGGCGTGTTATGTAGAACCAGCCAATAGCAGTGCGGGTTGTACGCCGTCAATGTATTTACGTGGGCGGACTCGTGTGTATACATATGAGTGCTAAT
The DNA here is from genome assembly GCA_034440615.1 of Ashinkailepas kermadecensis. Taxonomy (NCBI): domain Eukaryota; kingdom Metazoa; phylum Arthropoda; class Thecostraca; family Neolepadidae; genus Ashinkailepas; species Ashinkailepas kermadecensis. Next base: position 50,241 of record JAOTOM010002448.1, read on the forward strand.
GAAAATAAAAGGGGCTCGAGACTCGACTGGAGACTCGACCTAGACTCGGACTACGAGGTAGAACCATCACGTCTTTGCGATTTCGGAGCGGACTGGCGTTCGCCTGTCGCGACTCAACGTAGTTGGCGGGCCGAGGAAGCATCCAGCCCGGGAAGTCACTCATCACGGAGTTTTAACGAGTGAGCTGTCCACCTACTGTTCTGGGGTATGCAAAGCGGAAGCGATTGGTCTATCCCTAGATTTTCCACGGCCAGGGAAAAACTACCCTATAGTAGTGGGCATTGTTTCGCATTGCATGGTGTCCTGGCGGCTGCCGGCGCTATGTTCCGACCTTCTCTTAAATCCATAGCGCACGTGTGTTGGTCAGCCACTCGGACCAAATCGCCACACTGAGAACGTCCAGACCCGACCCCGACCCAGTATCGGGCGCGGGAGGACACGCGCTCGATCAGACCTGACCTCGACCCAACGTCGTGCAGCGGAGAGACGCCCGCCGGCAACGAGTTCATTGACCTCCGATTGGCAACATCGACGAAGCCGCTGCTACGGATGGCGCCGCCAAACGACCTGTTTCACCTCTGATCACACCGGCTCCGTCGGAAGTCAGCCCGACACTGTGCTGCCGTCCACAAATAGGACGCCGACACGCGCCGCGCCGATCGGCGCGCAACGGCGGCAAGCGCGGCGCGGGGGCGGCAAGCGCGGCGTGCGGGCGCGACGCGGCCGCACGAGCGGCGCGATGACGGACGGCAGGGTGACGCGGCGGGCGGCGCGCGCGCCACAGCACTGTGCCGCGCCAGAATTAGACGCCGTCGCGCGATATTAATGAATTCGTACCGCTGCTGGCGCTCAGTCGGGGCGGCCCGGCCAAGCAAAACAGAGTGGCAATTGGACGCGCCGGCGGCGGTAGAGCCGCGCAAACGGCGCGCGGTAACGAGCTAGCGGCGGCTATTGTGCAGCGCGTCCACCGCTCGTGGACAGCGCCCATGCTGGCGGCCGCCCGCCGCGACAGCGCATGCCAAGAGGCAGGCGCGAGCCGACCGGTCCGCGTCGGCCGGCGCGCGTCACCGAAAATACCGCGCGGAAAGTCGGGCGCGCCCGGGCGTCCGGCGGCGAGGTGCGGCACACCGTCGCCGCCGGAGCGTCGGCCGACGCGAACGTTTGTCTTGCTCGTGTCGGGAGATTGCCGTGGTCGGGTGAGCCGTTCGCGAACACTCGGCACCCGAATGGGAAAACTTGCCAGGCGCGACTCTGGTGTCTGCAGAGGCGTCGGCATTGTTACCGCCAGGTTGGACCACAGGGTTACGGAGTCCAGGCACGGGGTCACAGGCAAGGGCCAGGGAGCCGGACCACAGGTTCAGGCGATGGGTCGGTCAAATGGCAGTCATGCGGTCAGGCGAGAGGCTTGGTCAGGAAGCTGAACTAGATGGCCTGTCAGAGGGTCGGATCAGACGGTTGGGTCAGAGTGTCGGACGAGAGGGTCGAGTCAAAAGGTTGGGTTAGATCTGATCAGAGGGTCGCAGTTGAGGGCCGGCCAGATGACCAGTCAGATAGTAGATCAGAGGTAGGATGGAGGTTCGGTCCGAGGGTGAGGGCACAGGACCCGGCCAAGGAGTCAGACCAAATGATCAGTTATAGGATCGATCAGGGAGTCAGACCAAAGGATTGGACCACAGGATTCGTCAGAGGGTCGGCCAGAGGATCGGCCAGAGGATCGGCCAGAGGGTTGGCCGGACAGTCGGGTTAGAGGGTCGGGTCAGAGGGTCGGCCAGAGGGCTGGCCAATCACCACCAGTGCACCTGTCAGCCTCCCGAAGTCAAGCCGCCAATGTAACACCTTCGGCGCGTGCCGGACAACGGGTGCATGGGCGATGCACTTCGAAGACGAGGTCTTGCAGTGGCTGTTCGAGTAGCCATACCCCGAGAAGCACCTCATCAAAGTCAACCGAAACGGCTGTGAGAACCGCTCGCGACCACGGCTGAGAGTCCCGGTGGACGGCGCAGCATCAGACACAACTCAGCCGTCCGGTGTTATTCTATTTAGCTCGTTAAAACCCACTCCAGCTCAACAACGTGTCCAAATCACGGGCTCCGATTGCAGTCGATCTATCAGCAGTGTGCACACATCACACTTCGATGCTGTGGAGCTTTAGGTATTCAATTCACGTGATGTCTGTGTGCAATTTGCTTCCAATGATCTTGAAGAATATCGTGATCATGCGCTCGTGATTAATTAAGGCCGAATGGTTCATGACATCCTTGATAATGTAAATTGGTGAATATCAATCGATATATAGATATTCTTGCGAAGTAAGACTAGAATTAAAATGGCCCGATGAACAACGAATGTAACATTCATGCGTTATTATACGAAGTTAGCATGATTATAACAAGGAATGTGCAACAATGCAGACAGCGCACGTTGGCCTGCCTATTGATAGTGTTCAGTGCGAGTTATAGCGTTCTGAAAATGCAAAGCTAATGTCATCAACATATCCTTGACAGGCTCTCATGTTTCTAATAAACATAAATCGCTCTTCAGCATGCTTTCGCTAGCATTGCGACCAACTTGTGTGATGCACTGCCGCACAATAGTGAAGTAAATTGCCCGACCGATCGTACACGACTACGATTTAACAATGCACATGCATCGATACAACACCCCGGTATTCGTATAGTTCAGGAGCTTCTTTGTCCGGACATTAAATTCCATTATTAATGGAAGTACCCCCCCCCCCCCTCCATCCCACCCACATGCATACACACAAAAGAATCTGCAGCATCGGAAAGAGCTCCTAAGACACATCTTATACCCGTGCACCATCAATATTGTCGGGCCTGTTTCCCATTCATAGGCTTTCCATTCCAAGTTGTTTTTTTTAAACAGACAGTTTTAGTCCGGAAGTTGCAGTGGGAAGAGGGAGCACCGTGATCATAACTAGGAAAGAGAGGGCTAACACGTGAATTGTATCCTTTGACGAACGCCAGCAACTATCACACACAAACCATCGGAGCACCGGATGGGGTTCCGTCTCAAACACTGTCACAATGTCGACGTGATCCTTTCTCCGTGTGCTCCACGTACCGCTCAGCGTCGAATGCACGTGCACACGTGCATTGAATGCACGTGTGCACGTGTCCTCCGCAGCCCCACACGCGGCGTTCCGCAGTGCGGCCCAATCGCGGCCAAAGCCGGCCCCGTGTTTGCAATGGACTGCACACACAACGAATGCAGGTTGCAGGTTGCATGTGCAACGTGTATTATCCCGGCACACCTGTAAGCGCTTCGGACGGACTCGTAGAACGACAACGGCTCGGACAGCACGCAAGCCGTGGCCTCGACTTCGCCGAAACGCCCGGTGACTGCCCAGATTTCGGGCGACATTAACCGATGAGGATCAGCGCCGGCGCGGAGGATCCTCGCATAAGTGTCGACATCGGAAAGCGCACAGCACCGCCAAACGGCGACTGGTTCTGGCAGCCGTTTCATCCACCACACGGCAATATTTACCAGCGCTATCACAGCGGCATCCAATGAAACGCCACCCAGTTGGCTCCACCACACGATACTACAGGATCAGTGAAGCGTGCCAGCGCACAAGACCCTGGGACTGGAAACCAACAGCTTCGCACGCGACAAGCGCAAGCCAATAACAAACAGCCCTGCATCTCGTTCGAACCGATTATACACAGTACGGAAGACGCATGACGAAGATGTGGACGACGTGTGTAAGACGGGTGATGTAAAGGCAGCCTAAAGCTGGGCAGCGGAACGGGTATCGATTTATTTAGGGTTGTTCTCCACCAAACACGACCGGTCTAACGAGTGGACCAGCGTGCCAGCCAATACCGCGGCACAATGCCAACCAGCCGCCAGCTCATAAATTTCCACTGCTGGTTCGGTCACAAACCAATGCACTGCCGGGACATAGCGACGCGTTCCCTTTGACGTTAATAAGAACAGGGGTAGCTGCTCTGGAATTGAATGACAAATGGTGAGAGCAAAGAGCAATGGGAGCATAATTTTAGTGGCAACATTTCGGCGTACGCCTTTATCAAGTCGACTCCCGGATGATGTACAAGCATGCGGATATCTCACACTTGTCATTCCCTCAACACAGATCGCGAGACGGAAGTCACGCAGTGATTGCCTGCGCCGATGCTGAATAAACCAAATAGTGAAATAGTCAATTGAAAATTAACTAGAAATGAAATAAATACTTGGGCAGTGATGCTAACCTTATTATAGATTGCGCTTGGTTTTTTACCGACGGGTTTTCCAAGCTGCTTGGTTTTTCCTCTTATCAGGTTTTTCCAAGCTTTAACTCAAACATACACCTACACATACAAGGTCGGGCACGACGCCTACGACTCGCCCTGAGCGCCGGGCCTCCGCTTCGCTTTTCAGGTCGCAGGTGGGCAGTGGAGCCTCTCCACAGGTTACGATGCTGTCCACCCTCCAAGTGTCCTGATTATCGTGTATGTATGTATGTATGTCCGTGTATGAACCTGTATGCTATGTATGTATCGGCCCTTTACGCCACGTTCTTTGTTTGCCGGCGCCTCATCCTTCCTCTCTTGCTTCTTTGATATAACCGGATGCCACATAAGCCGGATTAACGTAACTCTTTCTTAAACGTAGCATATCTCTAGCGGATGGCACTTTGCTAACCTTACCCTCTTTCATCATGCTCCAAAATGAGTTCTGCTGCAACACTTAATATATATATATATATATATATATATATATATATATATATATATATATATATATATATATATATATGCGCTACTATCACACAAGGGTGTAGGTTTCAGAACATTATTTGAAGGGAGCCAATATTGGGGGAGGGGCAAGTGCCCTCCCAAACACATACAAAGCTACACCCCTGCTATCACATGATGTAGATGTATATGTACATGAAAACTCGATATTTGCAGAATCACATTAAGCTTTTGGTAACAATGCTTAATGCTTGCATATACTTAGCGCTCGACTGGAGATAATCAACCGGAAATGTAATCAAACATGTTGCACACCGTTAAATTGTTTGCTATCGAACATGAACACATGCTACCATCGTTAGGCTTTCATTTCAATCACCACGATAATATAACAAGCATTAATACTATTCCAATTGTTCCATATTTCCGACTTCAGCTTTGGATGTTCTTCTCTTTGCTCTGTCTAGCATGCAATTTTCTGTGTATCTGAGTGATTTTGGAGCAAACAAAATCAACGGCCCGGAGCAGAGACATTGGATACTGTTAGTGGTCTGGCCAAGGAAGCGGCTCGCAGCAGAGACATTGGTTACTGTCGGTGATCTGGCAAAGAATACGCGTGCAAACAGAGCTGCATTGGTCTCTGTTGTTTATGTGGGCAATCACGCACTGACAGCACAATCCCGATTCCCGTCGGAAAACTCGGACGCTGGCTCTGGGCTTGGACCAAGTCCAGAACATTATGCCTGGATGTCCGATTGCTGGTAGAATGTGTGCCAGCACTATCTCGGGCTTGGACAGCGCTCCGCATTTGTCCTCCATTGACGGCACTCGTTCCAGTCCCAAGCCACTGAAGTGGCTTCACTGTCTCTCTGCCGAGAGCAGTTTGCTCAGCTCGGTAACGCATGGAGAAGCACGACTGTGAGCAGCATCGATCGCGATAGAAATGCAGGTGTCGCGTCACCACATCTCATAATCCAGCCGCTGTGATTTCTGGTGGAAGTGTGATATCCATGGAACTTGCTGGCAGTGTTAATATTTGCGTGCAATATTTCATTTCCGCTTGCGAAGGAGAGGAGAACTAAGACTGAATGTTAGTGTCATGTCTCACTTTTGGGGAGTAAAGTAAATCAAGCGATTTAATACCATTAAAATTACGACATACACAATAGTATGTTGTAATACGCTGCGTACCCATAGCGCTAGCCGGATATGAACATCATTGTAGGATGTATTTGATGTGGGCAGTACCGTTATCCCACTACATCATCCGCCTGATTTTCGTAGTTACCGGGTGGTCAGATCTAACCTAAAGCTCTATTTTACCACGAGCAAAATGCCACTATCAAAACCTGCGCTAAAACTATAGTCTATAAAACATTGAAACCCGATCAGGTCAGATTGCCCCGGTCAAGTTAGGTTACACCCGGTTAAATGATCAGCTGTAAATGAGCGAAAATGTAATCGCTGAAGGAATAACTCCAATAGATTAGTCAAGCATCAAGCAGGTTTTTGCCACTACAGAATTTCCTATGTCAGAGTGGGACTGCACTGTATACACCAATATAGTTACCAATCAACTGGAACTGCACTTCATCGCCACAAAATTGACTTAATTTAATCCTTGTTCCATTCACTCGTCATCGCTGTGGAATTTCCCACCAGGCACGGGTAGACTACGGTGGACTGTCCCAACAACAGAGCCACGGCGTATCGACCACCCAGGAGGAGCACGGTGGCCGTCCCACCCAGGAGAAGCACGGTGGCCGTCCCACCCAGGAGGACCATGGTAGGCGTCCCACCCAGGAGCACGGTGGGCCGTCCCACACAGGAGGAGCACGGTGGGCGTCCCACCCAGGAGGACCATGGTAGGCGTCCCACCCAGGAGCACGGTGGGCCGTCCACACAGGAGGAGCACGGTGGCCGTCCCACCCAGGAGGAGCACGGTGGCCGTCCCACCCAGGAGGAGCACGGTGGCCGTCCCACCCAGGAGGAGCACGGTGGCCGTCCCACCCAGGAGGAGCACGGTGGCCGTCCCACCCAGGAGAAGCACGGTGGCCGTCCCACCCAGGAGGACCATGGTAGGCGTCCCACCCAGGAGCACGGTGGGCCGTCCCACACAGGAGGACCACGGTGGGCGTCCCATCCAGGAGCACGGTGGGCCGTCCCACACAGGAGGACCACGGTGGGTGTCCCACACAGGAGGACCACGGTGGGCGTCCCATCCAGGAGCACGGTGGACCGTCCCACCCAGGAGCACGGTGGACCGTCCCACACAGGAGGACCACGGTGGGCGTCCCATCCAGGAGGACCATGATAGGCGTCCCACCCAGGAGCACGGTGGGCGTCCCACCCAGGAGGACCATGGTAGGCGTCCCACCCAGGAGCACGGTGGCCGTCCCACCCAGGAGAAGCACGGTGGCCGTCCCACCCAGGAGGACCATGGTAGGCGTCCCACCCAGGAGCACGGTGGGCCGTCCCACACAGGAGGACCACGGTGGGCGTCCCATCCAGGAGGACCACGGTAGGCGTCCCACCCAGGAGCACGGTGGACCGTCCCACACAGGAGGACCACGGTGGGCGTCCCATCCAGGAGGACCACGGTAGGCGTCCCACCCAGGAGGACCATGGTAGGCGTCCCACCCAGGAGCACGGTGGGCCGTCCCACACAGGAGGACCACGGTGGGCGTCCCATCCAGGAGGACCATGATAGGCGTCCCACCCAGGAGCACGGTGGACCGTCCCACCCAGGAGCACGGTGGGCCGTCCCACACAGGAGGACCACGGTAGGCGTCCCATCCAGGAGGGCCATGATAGGCGTCCCACCCAGGAGCACAGTGGGCCGTCCCACACAGAAGGACCACGGTGGGCGTCCCATCCAGGAGGACCATGATAGGCGTCCCATCCAGGAGCACGGTGGACCGTTCCACCCAGTCAGTTTCTGGCTGGCGTCGACTCAGAGTCGTTGTTTTATGTCGCTAGCGGAAGGAAACGAACGAAGTGCTCACTACAAGGCGATCGGTCCAACATGATCCGAGGTCCACGAGCAGCCGGTCCAATACCGCCCGACGGCCACCAGCAGCCGGTCCAATACCGCCCGACGGCCACGAGCGGCCGGTCAAATACCGCTCGACGGCCACGAGCGGCCGGTCCAATACCGCCCGACCGCCACGAGCGGCCGGTCCAATACCGCCCGACGGCCACGAGCGGCCGGTCCAATACCGCTCGACGGCCACGAGCGGCCGGTCCAATACCGCTCGACGGCCACGACAAACAATGCGTCGAGGTGGTCGCCGCCAGCCGGAGGAGCGTGGGTCGGCAGGCGCTATCGTCCGGACGGCGTGTCGCACCGTCCAGAAGGCGTGTCGCACCGTCCAGACAGCGTGTCGCACCGTCCAGACGGCGTGTCGCACCGTCCAGACGGCGTGTCGCACCGTTCAGACGGCATGTCGCACCGTTCAGACGGCGTGCCGCACCGTCCAGACGGCGTGTCGCACCGTCCAGACGGCGTGTCGCACCGTTCAGACGGCGTGTCGCACCGTTCAGACGGCGTGCCGCACCGTCCATACGGCGTGTCGCACCGTCCAGACGGCGTGTCGCACCGTTCAGACGGCGTGTCGCACCGTCCAGACGGCGTGTCGCACCGTTCAGACGGCGTGTCGCACCGTCCAGACGGCGTGTCGCACCGTCCAGACGGCGTGTCGCACCGTCCAGACGGCGTGTCGCACCGTCCGGACGGCGTGTCGCACCGTCCAGAAGGCGTGTCGCACCGTCCAGACAGCGTGTCGCACCGTCCAGACGGCGTGTCGCACCGTTCAGAGCTCACTTGGCGGCACGTGTGGCGAGCCACCGGCGCGTTTCACCGCATTCGCCGCGGTCATGCTCTGGTCAGCCAATCACGTGCCGGTGGACAGACGTGGCCGCGGAGCGGAGCCACAACTGTCGCCGAGCACCCCGCTGACGGTTGTCGGCTGACGGCTGACGGCCGACGGTTGTCCCCGCCGCCGAGACCAAACACGTCGACAGCATGAAGGGCAGCAGTACGAGCGAGTGGTCCGTGTGTTCTGCATCGACCACCCGACACGCTGCGGACACCTGCAGCAATGACCGAAGGCTCGTGGACCAACAGGACACGATTAACAGCACATCCAGTCGCCACCAGCAGACTTGAACAATCAGCGCTCGAAGCAGACCCTGGCAATCTCTCCGACTGACAGCTGGCGGAGAGATGCAGACAGATTATCATCTGCTTGACACCCATCCGACGCTCTGCGTCTCGGTTACGTACACTGTCCAGCCCCTTGCAAAGGTGGCGTCAGCTTCAACTTATCTCAGCAAGCCATCGGCAAAGACCGATAACCAATCAAACGACAGTTTCTCTGCCGCTGCAGCAGAAACCGCGCCACCTGGTGAGATGGTGATAGGCGGTGTGGCACCTGGCTTATGTAATATGCTTGGTTAATTCGTGTGTGCTGGGTCAGTGTACTCAACAGGTCAGATGCAACATGTTCTTATGGGAACTCGACTGATAAATTGTGCGATTTGGCTGTAAAATGGTTGCATCGATCGATCGATACAGCACCATTCATGAAACCAAAATGTGGAATGTTTTACGGTGAAGTCAGCGTAACGACATTTAAATCCAGTTCGCCACAAGGTCGTCAGGCATCAGTTCGCCATCGAGCCATTGGTGGATCGTCAAGTCATCGGACGTCAGTTCACCATCAGACTATCAGGATTCACTTCGCCATAAGGTCCCCATGGGCTGGTCCAAAACCAGCCCTGGAACGGGACCGCGATCGTGACACGCCGACCCCGACTGGCGCGAGCACGACGTGCTCCGGGGACATTGCCAACTGGCACGACCTCGCCAGCAACCGTCAACCGCCCTGCCGTGACAACGCGTCACATTCTTCACAGATCCGCCGCTTCTCAACTTAGTCACGGACGTCACGAAGCTGATCAGAATCTTAGTCACGGACGTCACGAAGCTGATCAGAATCTTAGTCACGGACGTCACGAAGCGGATCAGAATGTTAGTCACGGACGTCACGAAGCGGATCAGAATCTTAGTCACGGACGCCACGAAGCTGATCAGAATCTTGGTCACGGACGTCACGAAGCTGATCAGAATCTTAGTCACAGACGTCACGAAGCTGATCTCGTGACGTCCGACTATGAGAATGCCCTTCGACGTTCGACTGTGTGTTTTCCAGACACAGTAATCTCCGTGCAAAAATTCGCCAATTAATTGGTCGATATGATTGGTATCGACGGGCCGGTTAGACAAATTAGGCACTGACATCACCCGTGATGGTGACCATGATCACATTACTAGTAGGGTGACCCCTTAGATCCGACACAAGCCCTTAAGGTGCATTCTTTTCTCGGATCTTCGATTTTCGGTCAGCATTAGATGTGTTTTTCCATGCTTAGTTCAAATATCCCATTTTTGTCCCAAACATTGAATTATCTTTGCCCCCACCTTAAAGTCATTAATGTTCGCGATTTTTTATCGCACTATCACTTCCATCGGAAGCAGAGTTCCTTCCGAAACATCTATATGCTATGCCGGTACATTGGTATTGCAGATGCGTACCGCTTTTGGTGTCCATCACCCTGATGGTTTTGCGACAACAATCGGCTGTATGCAACTACTTGATCGGTAGTTCATCACCTGGCTCATCAGCGGCACAGCACAGTCGCACCGCAGTGGGCAGAGCATTCGGCAATGATTGATCGAGTTTATGGAGGCACGGAGGCACCTCTCTCTCTCTCTCCCTCTCGTCCCCTCCCACCTTCTCCCTCTCTCCTTCCCTTTCTCCCACCTTCTCCATTCTCCCCCTCTCATATCGACGTATCGAGTATCGGCGTTACGAATAGTGCACATACTGCGAATATTCTGAAGACTACACATCGTTACAACCTCACTTCACTGTTGTTGTCGGGCCGCTTCAGCCATGTTGTCCTTCCACATCCTCATCAGTTCGGCTGTGAGTTGGCCGATCCCTTGACTTCCACATCCTCATCAGTTCGGCTGTGAGTTGGCCGATCCCTTGACTTCCACATCCTCATCAGTTCGGCTGTGAGTTGGCCGATCCCTTGACTTCCACATCCTCATCAGTTTGGCTGTGAGTTGGCCGATCCCTTGACTTCCACATCCTCATCAGTTTGGCTGTGAGTTGGCCGATCCCTTGACTTCCACATCCTCATCAGTTTGGCTGTGAGTTGGCCGATCCCTTGACGCGGCGCGGTAGTCCGTATCGTGTGATAGCGGTGACTAATTCGTCTGTACAGTTAGACGCCAGATCCTCCGCCCGCGCCGCGACAAGTTCGCGACATGCCGAAGCAGGCTCAACGGCTGCAATGGCAGCCGGCAAAGTCTGAGTGTGAGTGTGAGGCGTGGTGGCGTTGGTGGGCGGGGGAAGACGTCGCTTTCTGGTGAAGTTCGACACCGTCCGTCGACCTCCGCGCGTATCCCCAGACAACGCGGTCCAGAGGCCGTTCCAGGACGTCCCTCCTCGAGCTCCCCCTCGAGTTCGGGCGCCCTCGCACTTATGGCTGCTTTTATGGCTGCTCGGCTGTACGGTCATTCCCCTCACCGTTCGAGTTTTAACTTGATTTAACCCTGGTTAAATCACATTTACTACCATCAGATCCAAGATAACGCAGGGGCGGATCCAGGAATGCTTATTGGGGGCCGAACACATTTCTTGGGAGAGGACCCGAGGAATTCCATATGTTACAATGCGTAGCTTTCGTAGTGCCCATGCTCGATACGTCGATATGAAAGTAGGAGGATGAGGAGGGTGGAAGAAGGGGAAGAAGGAGGGAGAGAAGGAGAGTGGATAAGAGAAGGAGCGAGAGACGAGAGAGAGGGAGATAGAGCGGTAGAGGAGAGAGGATGATATGGAAATAGCAGATATATTAACGGTTGGATTGCAATGAGCTGTCGATTAAAGATCACAATTTCGATTGTTTCACTTACAACATCGAGTGACAGCAAATACCTGGAGAATGATAGATGGCTATTACTTTCTGCTGCATTCTCTTTATGCTTCTGACAGATCATCATCCGTGAGAGCGAATCCACTCATCATCCATCTCAAAATATATACTTACATTAGTATCCGACCTTTGCGTCTCTATAAACTCTGACGATCATTGCCGAATGCTGTGTTCACTGCGGCGCGAGGGTGCTGCCACCTATGAGCCAGCATATAATTTACCGATCGAGAAGCTGCATACAGCCGAGTGTTGCGGCAAAACGATCAGGGTGGTGGACACCAAAAGCTGTAGGTACATATCTGCAACACTAGTGTATCGACATGTCAAATAGGTGCTTAGGAAGTAACGCCACCCTCGACGGAAGTAATGGTGCGAAAAGTGAAAACATTTCGTCAACGCTGGTGACTTTTGCGGGCGGGCGAAACAAATTCGATTTTGGGAACAAAAATGGCATATTTGAACTTAGCATGAACAAACACATCAAATGATGCCCGGAAATCGAAGATCTGAAACAAAAATTCCAAAAGTGATTACCATGATGGCACCAGACCAGGCACGATCCAGTAAAACCAGCAGTTCCCGGCAGTCACTGGCCAACCAATGGCTGTCGGCCACGACCCATGCGAAGCCGCAGGCCGCTGGTGATGGTGGTCAGCCGCACGGCACGACTGGTGACGGCAACCAGCCGCTCGGCACGACTGGTGACGGCAACCAGCCGCACGGCACGACTGGTGACGGCAACCAGCCGCTCGGCACGACTGGTGACGGCAACCAGCCGCTCGGCACGACTGGTGACGGCAACCAGCCGCTCGGCACGACTGGTGACGGCAACCGGCCGCTCGGCACGACTTGACGCTACTGGTTTTACAACTGTTTTAGGTCATACACCTGCCTACCACCACTTACCTTGCGCCAATATCTTACGCCGTTTTGGGTGACATAACTAGTGCCGCCAACATCTCACGCCGTTGGTCGCGAGTGAAGACTAGCGACAGCTGTAACTCGAACACACAACCCTTCGGGTGGGAGGCGGCTACCGTATCCCCAGACTACTCGCCCTCAGCCGCACGGCACGACTGCGGCGTGTCGTGGCTGTGCTGGTTCGTGTCCCGCACACCTTCACACCGCGGGAACACACGGTCAGACTCTGTCACGCCACGTCATGTTCCGCTCCTACCTAGACATAATGGCCCTGCACACAGACCAGACGCGCCAACCACCGTCGGCGCTCTCCAAGCCAGCTCACAATACACAAATATGGCTCAGCCAGCTATAACCTGGAGTCGCAGCCGCACTGGGGCTGTTTGGGATGGCTCCCGCTGAAATAGGAATGGGTGGGAAATGGAAATAGGTCGCAGCGTTTTGCGGACGTATGCGATATTATCCGGTGCAGTCGTGTATTCATGCAGCATAGTCCAGCATGTTACGGGAACTTTACTCTTTCCCAGCACATTGGGGAGAGAAAAGGCCATTGAATACCCATCGGTAGATTAGGGACAGATAGTAGTCGAAGACAGATACAGCCAGAAGATGACGGCGCACTACTCCGGTGCCCATCCAAAGCGTCATTCGACTTGAGTATTTTAGCAGCTATTTTATATTTGTGTGCTTTTCGTTGGGAGTTGTTATCAGTGGAATTTCGCATTCTAAACATCGGCAAGGTTTCTTTCAACCGTGGATTTGAAGGTGGTCAATATAGTAAATGCAGTATTGGTATTGGTTATTGGTTTTACGACACGTCGACCGTTGAGTCATATAGCGTCGCCAATCTCTCACGCCGATTGGTCGCGGGCGAAGAGCAGCGACAGGTGAGATTCGAACCCACAATCTTTCGATTGCGAGACGAGCATCTTACCCCTAGACCACTCGTCCCCATATAGTAAATGCAGTGAAATGCATGCATTTATTCGAGAGATGCGAGAGTAGTAAGAGTTCTGGAAATGCAATCGTGAATTGGGCTATCTTCTCCCAGCCAGCCTCCTTTGTTGTACCGTCATGTAATTAAGTATCTGCACTCGGTGTCACTGACCCTGTCGCTGCTCATATTACCTCACGGAAAATAACCTGACCCTGGTGATGCAAATAATATGTTCCACTGTGGTGACGCTAATCATCGTGGCATTTATCGGCAGGTGCACAATACCGGTCCCAGTAGCTGCACAATACCGACCACAGCACGTGCACAATACCGGCCCCAGTAGCTGTACAATACCTGTCTCAGTAGCTTCACAATGCCAACCCCAGCACACGCACAATACCAGCCCCAATAGCTGCGCAATACCGGCCTCGGCAAGAGCGTAACACCGGCCCCAGCAAGAACACAGTACCGGACCCAGCCGGTACAGTATCTCCCTGCAGGCGCCCGATGCCGGCCCGCCGTACTCAGCTGCTTCACAGGCCTCCATGCATTCAGACGGCGCCCGGGCTGCGTGGACCCTCAGCTGTTGTGGGCCGCGTGAGCCCTCAGATGTCGTGAGCTGCGTAGGCCCTCAGCTATCGTGAGCTACTCGGTCCCGCAGGAGGCGTGGGTTACGCGCACACCCTGTAGTCTTGTAAAGACCAGAGGAAAAGCCTCGTGTGCCTTACACAAGCACGATGATGTTCGTGGGCTCGTTCGCCGAACAGCACATACATTCCACAACGACACCGCCAGGGAGTCTTTCCGTGAGTTGTTGCTGACGTCTGAACTACCGCCGCATGCATAATTGAGCATTGTATAATATATCGCCTAGACATTGTGGGCTTCCATGCCTCAGCGGCGGCGATCTGGCTGATTATCATCATGTCTTTCTTCCACATCCACCCCTTCCTCTCGCATTTCTTCTCTTCCTCTCCCTCTTCCCCTGCACTTCCCTCTCCCCCTACATGCGACTCTGTTCAGCCGGGATGGATGCATAGCTGATTGCGTCGTATCCGATGTCGTTGGACGTTAGCGCCATGACAGTGACAAATCTCAGCTGCTTCCAAGCGCGACGGATAGTTTCGCAGCGATGGCCTCAAGTCGCAATGATTTTACTCACGAACGTGGCCATTCCCTGGCTCCAATACACATCAGCTACGTATTTTGTGGACAGATGGAAAGGATCCCAATTGGCGGTTTTCGCGTTGCGCACACAGCATCAACCGTGGCGGCAATCATGCACTAAACCCCTCTACATGCAGCATTGAACGGAGGAGCGCATGATCTTGGGGCGGGGAAGGCCTAGTGGTTAGAGTGTTGAACTCTAGATACAAACGTCCCGGGTTCGACGATCGCACCGCTCGGACATTTACCAATCTCGCGGCCCATCGCACAGTGGGGCAACTGCGCTTCAGATGTGGCCAAAATTAAGAGGAGGCCGTTTGAATGGTTGGAATTGAATAAAACATCGTACATTGATGGACACATCAATTGCACATCTTATGGTGAAAAATGGTTGACCTAGGATCAGGGGTCTCGGAGTTAGGGGGTGTCAAATTTTGGGCGTTCTTCGTGGCTGAGACAGAAAACATTTATAATTTTCGAGAAAAAAATTAAAGTATACAAAAACCGCATATATATATATTACGTAATTACACGTCTTACAGCTGTGTACCAAGTTTCAAGGCGATATGTCACATACTTTGGTCAGGAGGGACAAAATGTTCTCCCCACATAGATATATTGTGCCCTCGCGGCCGAACCGGGGACTAATAATTACTGAGTGTAACCTTGAGCTCTGAGGTTTATTTTTTAGAATAAATGAATGCAGAATCGTCCATTCAATCGTTCTAATGCCTTTTATTCTCCATATCAGTATTTGGCGCTTCTCCAAACGTCTTAAAACTTAGGGCAAAACGCCAATTTTTTTACCTTGGACCGGGCCTGTTTGTGACCGCGCGCTGGGAAATGCTAATGATCGTCACCACGAGATAAGCTCCGTTTTGTTGACGCGTACACACTTATTGTTACATAGGGGAATGTATTACCCTTTGTGAGAAGGCAAATACGTTACAAATGGCTTCTGAGATCATGTAACACGCCATACACAATAAATGGTCACCTCTTTCAGCACGACACGTCATGACTAGACCAACAAAGTTGAACTGTTTTCAAACACATGCCAAAAACAATGAAACCTGTTCTAGGTGGGAGCCCTGTCTAGGCCAGAGCAGTATACCTCATGTATTCACTATGGGTACTGTTGAACTAGTCTTCATTATCTTCTTCACTATCAGTGCCGTCACGGAGCTCGATGACCGGGCTGATATCGATGTCCGCGCTGCTACTCTCACTAGTTTGTCTCCTTCGGCGTCTTGGCTTGTTTATATCTTCCCAGATTATACCACTTATGACCGGGTCACTGGTTATAAACAGGTAATGGTACTGGTCCGTGATCGTGGCCTTCCTATTCATTTTGCGCGCATGGTGCTCTCGGTACTCACGGTTGTGCTTGTTTCGGGCTTCTTGAGCCTCCTCGCTATATGCGCCAATTGGAAGCTCCATGCTCGCGATCACCTCTGCACCGTGTATCAGCACTTTGTGGACACTGACAGGCATGTTGTACCATGGGTACCACTGCACGAACATTCGAGCCGTCTTCAGAGCGTAAGCTCGGAACTTGCCCGTGTCGATTGTTGCTGTAGAAGACAGTGCCGCCAGAATGACTGCAAACCTGTGCAACAGCTCCTCGCTGACTCCTGTCACTGCGCTGAACGTCGGTACGTCGTGGAATGCGCGTCGCGCCGTGTTGCCGTCGTTCGTCGTCCCACTCCCACCAGCCTTCGGCTGATCGACGATCAGGTTCATCTCATTGCGGAAACGCTTTTTGATCTCTTGCTTCTGCTTGTCGACCGCCTCCTTTTGTGCATTACTAGTTGCACGCCATGCTTGTATGGGCAGCTTGTACGCAATGTGGACCACACACTCGAGGAAACGTATCCACGCGTGCAAAGTGGATAGTCCATACTCATACACATCTGTGCGCACAGGACGAAGCAAGACAGCGTCAATGTCGTTCATGTCACTCGGCTTCGCTGAGCAAATGTCACATGTGGCCGACCCCGTTTCTGATAAGGCACTGACCACTTTGCCGTCCACCATCGTGAGTCGAAGTTGGTATTTCACTTCCACTCTGGCGCCACCGGGTGTGTACAGCTTTGTGGGCTGCAGGAGACGAATTTCTTCTTCAATCCGCATCTGCTCTTGTCGTGAAAGATCGGCTGTCTCTTTCGCATAGCGAATGGCGAGTGGTCGGCACAGTCTCGTGGAGGACGGTTTACCGTTGACCCACAAAACAGCATGGCCTGCTCGCATACGTAGAGGTACCAGTGTGGTGCAAAACAAGCTCTCCTCCGCGGTCCCCTGGTCTTCTGTACGGAGAGCCTGTTTGTACACTGACTGCGAAGTGGCGCCATCAAACCCCCATTTCAGCTCGAGAACGCAAGAAATGGGGGGGAGGGTTGCTTGGTCCTGACTGGTCATGAGGCGGATCCATGTTTGGTAGTATATTATTAGCCTCTACCAGGCGTGCAGTCGTGTGGTCCAGCATTGCCTGTAGTGTGACGAAGGCTTCGGTATCCGTAAACGTGGTGCTGGATGACTTGGGATAACACCGCTCTTTTGCTGCGCCCACATTCTTGTATGATGGAAATATGGGCGTCTTCGCTAAATCTTTGGTGGTGTCCCTCATTTTCTGATACCCATCCTTTGTCAGGTCGCATGCCACACTTAGAGCTAATGCTTTGTCAGCACCAGCGCATTCCGGGGTCGGACGGCAAGCAGCTTCACGCAGCGTTTTTCGGATCTTCATTGGCCTTTTGGGAGACGCAATTGCCTCCTTCAGGACATACGCCAGGTCCTGAGTGCTTTCCTCTCGGGCGCTCTGAGATGCGGCTTGTACGAGCTCCTCAGTGACGTGACTCTTGGACAGTGTTCGAGAAGCTCGTCGTTTCGATCGCACGCTGAGATCAGAGAACGGTGCCTTCGGGCGACCGGGACCACTCTGCTTTTTGCTAATTACAATATCCCCTTCATAGGATGCTCCGAATTTCTTAAGCAGAAAATGCTTGCGGCGACCGCACTTTATCCACTGTTTCTGAATTGTCTTGAAAAACGCAGAAAGTTTCTCGCCCAGCTCGTCTCTACACTGCTCTGTCAATTTCTCGTTCTCCACTTGTGCAAGAGCGATGCCCAGTTCGACAGCACGTTGCTTGCTGTTTTGTACTTTCCGAGACAACAGTCCGGCTTCAACTACTGAATCTAAGAATGTCTTCTTACCTAATAGAACTGGCATGATTAACACCGGCTAAAAATGTTCTGCTCTCTCACAGGGCTGCACTCGAAATCCGCACTGTTCAGCTCGGTTTCGCAGATATCACTGCCCAGCTGCCCGCTGACATAGCACACACAACCCACCACTGTCGCTCCCTTGTTTTGACGACACTTTCTGCCATGGGGAGATACCCGCTCATGCACTGTGCTTATCTGTTGCCCAACACCTCCCCTCGCCCCGCTATACTCTCGCGCCGTCCGCTTATCTTATCTTTCCCCGACGCGCGGCGAGCGCCGTCCAGGCGCTAATTAGGCGTGGACGGGTCAGTGCGCAGTGACATTCAAATGCGTATATCTCCGGTTGTACCTCAGTGTACCACCTAATTCTTTCACCGATTTGAAGTATATCATTGGGCCTATCACTGATTACATTTGCTAGTGGGGACTGATGGTGCGTTTTTTTGCGGGACTTGCGAAGTTCGAGCTATGCATAGAAATACTGGATTATGCAGCGGTGGAAAATAATGACTGTCACACCCGTCCAGGGCTAGTAAAAGGACAATTGCAATTTCCACCGTGCTCTACACAGATTAGCCTTCACGGCAATTCACATATAATTCGGCTTTGTTGCCAGGATCAATGTTTCACACGCATTAGAAAGCGCACCACATCGTGTGTAGCCGTGACGTCATTGAACGGCGTACTGCATGTGTCTTGTTCCAGCACTTGTGTAGGTGCTAATAATCCAGACAGGTTATGAATTCCTATGGTAATCTAGCTTCTGAACAATTGTTTTTCCGATTACAATCGTTTCAAGTCAATAAATTGAAAAATTTAAAACAGTTTTTGGCCACATCTGAAGCCCAGTTGCCCCACTGTGCATCGGCGAGAGAGTGTGGGCGGCGCCGATTAGCAGATTGCATAAAGTGCGTCGTGAACCACCCAACAATAAAAAAAGGCGCACATAACGCGTGCGTTCGTGTGATCTGCAAGACCTGACGGTACCTGCGCACAAATAGGCTCAACAAGAGACTGAAATCGGCACAGATTTCGACCAGTGCTCCCAATCTGCTCCGTTTCGCGGGCTCACGAGAGCCGCCGCTCCGTGTGCACCGCCGTCCACAACGGGCGCGATGACGAACTCAGTGTCACGATGACGAACTCAGTGTCACGATGACGGACTCAGCGTCACGATGACGAACTCAGCGTCACGATGACGAACTCAGCGTCACGATGACGGACTCAGCGTCACGATGACGGACTCAGCGTCACGATGACGGACTCAGCGTCACGAGCGGTGTCACGGCACGACAACACCGGCCTGGCACGTGCTGCCGAGCTCAGCCACTCACGAACCGACACCGGGCCGCGCGACATGAGCCGCTCAGGGGTGACGTCACGGCAGGGTGGGCGGAGGCAGGTGCAGAATTTGCATCTCGGAGGACATCGTGTCAGTAGAGCACGGGTGTCGATTGTTATCATTTTGAGGAGGTTTGCGCCCAATGTTGCCTGACAATCTGAAGATTCCTATTGTATAATGGGCGAGACCCCTCAATAGATTTCGACTGTCTGCCTCCATGTATCCCATGATGTTCAGAAACATCCCATGATGTTCAGAAATTAACGCACCTGCAGGAGAGCATCAGCTGGCGGCCCATAATTAACCAGAGCATTACCATGGAGAGAATGGTCTTTTCAGCTTAACCAGAGATACATCGTAACTGCGGACGACTGCCCAGACAGACGTCATCACAGTCGTAGCAGTGGAACTCGCTCGGGGAAAAACATTATCATTGTGGCAGCGACGTTTCTCAAGGAAATCACATCACCAGAAAAAGAGCGCAGCCCTTCCCGCTCAATTAAACGCGGGTGAAATGTGCCGTCCATAAAGCGGGCCGATAACAGCCATCGCGAGCCACCAGCACGAACACTTTCAAACAAACTCAGAGCTCTCCCAACGAGCGCGAAACATAATCGAGTCAATCAACTACACCTGCGACGCTAATGCACGGTGCCGTACACCAGAAGTACGTGAGTGTAGGTCAGAACGTATTCATGGGCGCTGAGTAGGTCACTAGGTCGGCTCAGACGGATTCTGCCGTGTGTGGAGTGAAATCTGCTGTACAGTTGAGCCGGGAGGGGGAGGGGGTATTGTGAATAAAAAAATATCCGGGGGGAGGACGGTCATATAAACATGTGCGACAACAACACCTTCGGACACATGCGGGCCACACCAGTAGCACGGCACCTCCAGCACTACATCCGTGACTGCGGCGGGTGGTCAATTGTGGGTCACCTTGTGCGTCGGACGACAGCAGAGCCCCAGCGGCCACGCGCGGAGGGAGAGGGGCGTATGTCCGTGGACACACGTGTCAGCGGTGTCGTCCGGCCGTGAGTGGCGCCCGCCCGCTGAGAGAGGGGGGCGCTTGTCCGTGGACGCCCGTGGCCGCCGCACGGCAGTGTTGTCGTCCGGTGGTGAGTGACGCCGGCCCGCTGAGAGAGAGGGGGGAGGGGCGCTTGTCTGTGGACGCCCGTGGCCGCCGCACGGCAGTGTTGTCGTCCGGTGGTGAGTGACGCCGGCCCGCTGAGAGAGGGGAGGGGCGCTTGTCCGTGGACGCCCGTGGCCGCCGCACGGCAGTGTTGTCGTCCGGTGGTGAGTGGCGCCCGTCCGCTGAGAGAGGGGGGCGCTTGTCTGTGGACGCCCGTGGCCGCCGCACGGCAGTGCTGTCGTCCGGCCGTGAGTGGCACCGGCCCGCTGAGAGAGGGGGGGCGCTTGTCTGTGGACGCCCGTGGCCGCCGCACGGCAGTGTTGTCGTCCGGTGGTGAGTGACGCCCGCCCGCTGAGAGAGGGGGGCGCTTGTCTGTGGACGCCCGTGGCCGCCGCACGGCAGTGTTGTCGTCCGGTGGTGAGTGGCGCCCGCCCGCTGAGAGAGGGGGGCGCTTGTCTGTGGACGCCCGTGGCCGCCGCACGGCAGTGTTGTCGTCCGGCCGTGAGTGGCACCGGCCCGCTGAGAGAGGGGGGGAGGGGCGCTTGTCTGTGGACGCCCGTGGACGCCGCACGGCAGTGTTGTCGTCCGGTGGTGAGTGACGCCGGCCCGTGGTCGCCCCAGCAGCCGGCCGGACATCGACCGTGTCGGCCGGTCGTGAGGTGAGAGGCCGGGGCTTGAGGTGGGAGGCCGTGAGGTGGGAGGCCGTGAGGTGGGAGGCCGTGAGGCGGGAGGCAGTACGGTGGGAGGCCGTGAGGCGGGAGGTAGTGCGGTGGGAGGCCGTGAGGCGGGAGGCAGTGCGGTGGGAGGTCGTGAGGTGGGAGGCCGTGAGGTGGGAGGCCGTGAGGTGGGAGGCCGTGAGGTGGGAGGCCGTGAGGTGGGAGGCCGTGAGGTGGGAGGCCGTGAGGCGGGAGGCCGTGAGGTGGGAGGCCGTGAGGTGGGAGGCCGTGAGGCGGGAGGCAGTGCGGTGGGAGGCCGTGAGGCGGGAGGCAGTACGGTGGGAGGCCGTGAGGCGGGAGGCAGTGCGGTGGGAGGCCGTGAGGACAGCATGCACCGGTCCCGTGAGGCGGCCGACCGGCCCAACTGGCGCTGGTGCCGCGCCGCGATTGTCCGCAGTGTCGTGCCCGCTGCCGGCGAGCGAGAAGCAATTGGCTACTGAGAGCTATTTTAAGCCAACCAGCAATGGTTCTCGCATGACGCCGCTCTCGGAAGCTTCCACCACGCACCAGGTGAGCCCGAGGCTGCCCTGAATGTGCTGACCCCCTCCCCCTGCCCCACTCGAGTCTGTCGACGGCCAGCCGCCCGGCGCCGCCGGCAGCGGGGCGGTTTCCGCCGGATTGCCGGCAGTCTCGGCGGCGGTCGCGCTCTCCTCTGCCCCTCGTCTTTCCTCGCCTCGCCTGGCCGGTGCGGCGGCCGCGACTGCGCCGCCAGACGCGGCCGGTGATAATCACGGCACCTGCGTCGGCCCCGGGCCGTGTTCCGTGCCGCGTCGCGATTGGCCGGACGGGCGCGCCGGCCGCGGCACACTCACCTTGCTGCCGTGCGATCCACCGCTGCCGCTGGCGTCCGAGCGCGCCGACTTGACCGACTTGAGCGACACCGTGTCGGTGGGGCCGTTCGGGCTGGGCTTGGTGCCGCCGCCGCCGCCGCCGCCGCCGCCGCCGCCGCTGCCGCCCTCGACGCCCGTGAAGTTCTCGTCGAGCAGCTCGTTGATGACGGCGTAGTCGTTCGAGTCGAGACTGTCGATGGTGACGAGCGGCGCGCGCGGCGAGGCGGCGCCGTGCGTCTCCGGCGGCACCTCCAGCAGCAGCTGCGGCACGTCGACACCGGCCGCATCCCGGTGGTTGCCGTGCGCGGGCTCGCCGGCGGTGCAGCTCAGCGGGGCCGACATGGCCTGGCGGCGGGCGTTGCCGGCGGCGACGCCAGTGCGTGCCGACCGGCCAGCATGGGGCTCGGGCGCCTCGGGCGAGCCGCCAGCTGCCGCGACGAACGGCCGTCACTGCAGGAGCGCGCACATCTCGTCGGTGGTCGCGCGACGCCGCCGACACTGCCACCACTGCCGACACCGTCGACACCGCCGCGCCGGCCGACGGCCGCTGCACCTCCGCCCACGTCGACGAGGCCACTGGCGCACCGGCGGCGGCCGCGTCGGCCTCCGTCGGCCGGCGGCGCGCACCTGTCGACGCCGCCGACGGGCGCGGAACACGGCCGGCGGCCGACGCAAGTGCGCGCCGTAATTGTCGCCGGCTGCGTCTAACGGTGCGTGCAATCATGGCCACCGTACCTTCGTGCGCGCTCCGCACCGGCGAGGTGAGGCGAGGCGAGGCCAGGCCGAGGCGACTGGTGGGGAGAGCGTCACCCCCGCACGACTGCCGGTAATCCGGCGGAAACCGGCCCGCTGCGTGCGGCGCCGGGCGGCCGGCCGTCGCCTGACAGCGGTCGCCGCCGTACGCCGACAGGCCCGGGGGTCGGCGGGCAGTCTCTGGGCAGCCTCGGGGTCACCTGGTGCGCGGAAGCTTCCGAGAGCGGCATTGTGCGCGAACGATCCCTTGCCGGCTTAAAATAGCCCTCAGTGGGCCTTTGCTTCTCGCCGGCAGCGAACTCACGGAAGTCGGAGAGCAAGCGGCACTCATTGCGTCCGCCCCGCACAAATGTGAAGTCGGAGTGGTAACTAAATATCAGTCTGCGTCCACACACCCAGAGGTGCACAAACCTGCCAACTCGCCTGCCAGCGTAGGTGACAGATATTGGCTGAAACTGTGCCGTTGTTGCGACAGATAATCATTATTCGAAGAAGGAAAAGCATTCACCACACAAAGAAGATATATCACTTCAGAAAGACATTTTAACGCAAAAATATTTCATGTGCAGTTTATTTTTGGTTATTTCACAAACTATTCACTTATATTTCGAAAAGTTATCACTGCAATTTCGGAACAGGACATTTGGCAGCGCTAACTCTTTTGGGACAGATCCCGGTGCACAATATCGGCTGCACGCAGCCAGCTCCATTAGGCTGAACGATGGCGCAGCAGGCTGTCACAGATACGCCGTGACAGTTGATAGGGTTCGATTGCGGCGCAGTTCCCAAACGTTTGTATGGGTGATGTGACAGATTTATGGGTTTCAATGCTTGTAGGTGACATTCTTGACGACGTTTCGTGCACCTCTGCACACACCGATACCCGGGCCACCGCACGCACACGGTGGTGCGAAGTAGCGCACGGAACTGTACACCGTGCTCACGAGGAGGCGTCACACGAAATGTGATCAGTATGCGATAGCTGGAACTTGAAAATGCAAAAGGAACTCTTGGTTTATTTGTCGAGAGAAAGAGGCATGCAATGGCGCAGTGCTAATATTAAATTGCTGAGATAATCACATCGGATGGAATGAATACACTCGAGTTACTCTTCTATGACTCAGAGAGCAAATAATGGCTATTTGAAGACGGCTTACTATACTTGCTACTAGTGCTATATTTAGGATGGTTCACGCTGATTGTGTAGCGCACATACTTGTTCTGCACACTAGTAGTCGGGAGGGGCCCAGTACCACCCATTCAGACCGTATTATCCGACCAGATAGCCAGCTGGCTTCTGAACCTTCTTTGCCCGGCCGGAGCAGGCGGCCAATCTGGTCGGGTTACCCACCCGACGCTGGACTCAGCACCGCCCGGCTGGTTTTAGTGGGCTTTGATGGCACACAGCGAACTTTTCCTGCAGTGTTTGAGGTCGTTTGCTCCAGATGTAAGGTTCGCGTGATGGACAGTGGTTCCATATGATAATGGCCAAGCAAATCTCGTGATTGTGCTGACTGACGACCCGACAACGATTGTAGTGCTTCGCTCTCGGAAACGAATGCATAGGCTGCATCGACCGCTTGCGACCTCAGAATTTATTGGTATTTAGATTCCGGACAATCTGAAACGTGCAATGATAGCAATTGATCAATTAGCATTCAAACTCGGAACAATCTGGTAAGGTGGTAATTGTGACCTTGAAATGACAGGGAACGTTAGCTATTAATCCGACATAAACAAAGCTGACTTGAATTGCCAGTGGCTGATCCAGACCACCCGATCAATATTCGAATGGGACTAGCAAGTTGGAAAAATTCCACCAATTTTGAACAAACAAAAAATATTAGTGTTCGATGAACTATGACTAAACGTAGTGTGATTCCCTTTCATGAGCCACTGTTGCATAATTAAAATAATATATTCCCACTGTTGCATAATTTGATACCTGAATGTGGACAAGAGCTTGTGATCAAGCAGGCTATGACACCTTAGGTTCAGGCTAAACAAAACTATTGCGCACCAAGAAAAATTAAGAGATGCAAAAAATTGGATGATGTACAAATATTCTCAGATTTTGAGCGGTGGCACCCCCTTTGCGGAATCCTGGCTACGCCCATGGTCCCCGTCCGGTCGGACACCACAATCGAGTGGACATCTTCTTCCGATTCTACAAATTTCCGCTCCGGTAAGATATCAAAATTCACGATCCGCTGCAGGCTTGATTAGTGGATGATTAATATGTGATCACAATACTAGTAGAAGCACAAATCGGATTAAGTTTCACCTTCAGAACACGCATACAGCAAGAACACGTAATAATTTGACATTGCTAAGTGTCAAATTTGACATTAACATATTGGTGCCAGTCAGCAACATCCGATTGCGCTTGTTTACTGAAATAATCGCACGTTGGCAACTCTCCTGAACCCTGCTCAAACAAGAATCACACCGCGCCTTGATCGAGGCTACCCGGCGCGAGGCCGCAAATATAAACAGTCTCAGTTGGTGTTTTGATTGACACGGACATGTTGCTTCTGACAACACAGCACATGGATGCGAATGTCGGCAGCAGCCCAGACATTACCTTCCCGCGCCCTTGGACGGATCACCCAGCCCCTCACGCTATTCCGACACCAAAATTATAATCCAACTAAACTGCTTCCGGCCACCAATCCTCAACACAGCTGACAACGTCCAGCGGGTCGGTTTTTACACGACCGGAACGTCCTGGGTCGAAAGAGCGCGGCAGTCTTTAATCTTCGGAATGGAATTTCCGGCGAAAAGTCGGTTTCTGGTTCGGTTCGGCTGGCTCGCATGCAGCCGCGACCGTGACAGCAGGCCGGGGAACGAGTAAGAGAGGGAGGGGACAGTACCGTGTGGCGTGTTTCGTCGGTCTGGGTCGATCCATGGCGGTCGAGGAGCGGAGAACGGCGCCTCCAGGACAGGGGAGGGCCTCAGGAGAGGTGGTGTCAGCAGCGGAAGGAAGAACACCACCTCAGAGATGTGTTACAGCAGCCCAGGCGAGATACAGCACCTTGAGAGAGAGGCGAGATGCTAGATGCGACAGGCAGAGAGGCAGAGAGGCAGAGAGGCAGAGAGGCAGAGAGGCAGAGAGGCAGAGAGGCAGAGAGGCAGAGAGGCAGAGAGGCAGAGAGGCAGAGAGGCAGAGAGGCAGAGAGGCAGAGAGGCAGAGAGGCAGAGAGGCAGAGAGGCAGAGAGGTGTATATATATATATATATATTATATATATATATATATATATATATATATATATATATATATATATATATATATATATATATATATATATATATATATATATATATATATATATATATATATATATATATATATATATATATATATATATATATATATATATATATATATATATAAAAAAAAAAAAAAAAAAAAAAGAGAGAGAAGAAAGGAAAGAGAGAGAGAGAGAGAGAGAGAGAGAGAGAGAGAGGGTAGGTGCAGCAGCGCCCCGGGGACATGCCACCGCTACAGAAGACAACGGCACTCAGAGATATATCCCATAACCGCGATCCTTTCGCGATGTTTTCAGACACCACCAGCCTAATGGTCGCCAAAGACTTCATGCCCATCACAGTAGACCCACTGTGGAGTGCTGGCAACCATGACCCTCATATCGCAGGGGATGGGACAGTGTACAGCTACATCCCGGCGACTTGGCAAGGCTCGGCGATATAATCGCAACAACAGGTTGAAACCGCCAGGTGGCACTTGGACGATTACGTACGAACAACTGACGGCAACAAAGGCGACAGTCGTTAGTCCGGGGACGCCGGTCGGCCATTGCGACCTGACGGGACACGGAGCAGCCAGATCAGGTCAGGCCGGCCTCAGCTCAGATCAGAGCCGCGTCGCTGCACTGCCAGCCACTGTACGCGCGCGCGTCAACACGACCGATGTCGACGACGACCGGCGAGCCCGACTCGCTGCCAGAGCCGGGACGCGGAAGGCCGACGGCGGGAGCACCACCCGGAACGCCGGCGCCTGGGGACGAGCCGGGTCGGCTGTTCCGCGGCACGAGACAGCCATCAGGCGGGTAACCGATCAGGTGGTACTGCAGAGCCAGGGTAGTGCTACAGAGCCCGGGTGGTGCCGAACCCGGGTGGTGCTACAGAGCTCGGGTGGTGGGGTATAGCCCGGGTAGTGTTACAGAGCCCGGGTGGTGATGCCGAGCCCGGATGGTGCTACACATCCCGGGCGGTGGTGCTACAGAGCCCGGATGGTGCTACACAACCCGGGCGGTTTTACAAAGCCCTGGTGGTGCTGCAGAGTCCGGGTAGTGCTACAGAGCCCTGGTGGTGCTACAGAGCCCGGGTGGTGCTACAGAGCCCGGGTGGTACTAGAGCCCGGGTGGTTGTGCCGAGCCCGGGTAGTGGTGCAGACCCGGGTTGTGCTACAGAGCCTGGGTGGTGCCGATCCCGGGTGGTACTACAGAGCCCGGGTGGTGCCGAACCTGGGTGGTGCCGAACCCGGGTGGTGCTACAGAGCTCGGGTGGTGGGATATAGCCCGGGTGGTACTACAGAGCCCGGGTGGTTTTGCCGAGCCCGGGTTGTGCTACAAAGCCCGGGTGGTGCTACAGAGCCCGGATGGTGGTGCTACAGAGCCCGGGTGGGGGTGCTACCGAGCCCGGGTGGTGGTGCCGAGCTCGGGTGGTGTTGCAGAGCCCGGTGATGCAACAGAGCCCGGGTGGTGCTACAGAGCCCGGATGGTGCTACCGAGCCCGACAGACTACAGTTGCACGGGCGTCGCCGCCGACGCCGGCTCGGCTCGGTGGGGATCGATGCAACCGGCACACAGCCGGTCCGATGGCCGGTGGCGACGGACGACTGCAGCCTGGGCGTCACGAGCCGTGATCGCCGCCCCTCTCCTCGGGACACGCACCCCTCTCCGGCTTCTCCAATACGGCCCCCTTTTTCCTCTCATTCTCCAAGTGTCAAAACAACGACGGTAGTTGTAGGAGTCGGGACGTGCCACGTGGTACCTGTAGTTGGTAGCCTTGGTCAATACCGGATGATTTGAACGATTGTGTGTCGAACAAGTAGTAGAATAGACGGCAGCTTCCCGTCGATATGCGAACATGGAGAAGCGTGTCATGAGATGTGACTTCAGCATGTATTTCAAGGATTGTATGTGTTTGATAGCTCCACAAATGTAGCTGAAAGCACCTAGGAAATGTTACCAGTGGTGATTTACCACCGAAGATTTGTTGCGACATAATAAGAGAAGAACATTTTACTTTGGATGGTTTTCCAAGGCTGCATTCTAGCATCCGAGGACGTTTACTTTGGTTTGTGGAAGCTAGATCTACAAAAGCATGCACTGAAGGGGCGGGATTGCTGGAGGGCAGATAGGCATTTTTAACAAATCACAAGTCTAATAGAGAAAATATTTGGTTCCGAATTGTTTCCCGAATTAACTCTGAATTGAATCCGAAACCGATGAAAGCGAGGAGTGAATCTGAATCTGAACTGAACCATGTGTCAAAACAACCCCACCCCCACCCCCACCCAAACAACAAATTATCTTACGGAGGAGCAAAGTAAAACTAAAACCATTTAGACATCAGTCCCCGACCCAGCCCCCGCCTTCAGCACCTGAAACATCACACAAACTATAACGTATCTCCTTTACCGCATCTCCCTCCCTTAACGTAAATGTACACTTACCTGCACTTTGCTTGCAAACACTCGCTTTAAAGACATACATGTAACGTACTTGCTTTACAGGCGGCGCAAATGTCCTTTATGGTCCGGCACGCCTAAAAATATCACCCCCTCCCCCGAAATAGGCCGCCAGACCACCAGCTGCATGGGTATTCTCTGCTTGAACGCTGCATTTCTTATGGCTGTATGCTACCCAACAGGAAATTATGTTTGTTGCCAAGTTATATACTATCCAGTAATATCTGCAAATTCAAGCAAAGTAGTTCAAAATAGCTTGCATAGCACCAAACTTCAACAAATTTCCATTTGTGTAAAGCTCAAGCAAATACTTTGCCGATGTGAACTGCCATTAGTAGAATTAACTGTAGCATGGTGTGAATGTGAAGAACAAAAATTTCACAAAGAGAAACGTTCAACATCTGTGTCTGAATGATACGCCCAGCTCACCAAAAGTGTACTATCTTAGTGCCGCGAGCATTGTTTACCATCATATTGATTTATGAATGGCGATAGGGGCCAAGAAAAACAGATGGGCGTCGGAACCGAATGATTGCCGGCATCCCAGAAGGATATTGACAATGTAGTTGGCCAAACAAAAATACAATGGATGCGTCTTATTTTGAGTGAATAAAACGGAACCTCCAAAGTTGCAACAACATTGTCATTAAGGTCTCAAACGTGAAGCATTCGAGTCAGATCGGATCGGGCAAGGCTGGGTCGCAAGGATGAATATTGTTCGTATATACCGGGCACTAGTAATTTCGCTCGAGCTTCGCTACACCCTATAATGATGGGCAATTTCTTCAGTCCATCAATGCTTTTAATTGCTAGCTAAAGTGAACTTACAGGGCTTTGAAAATATTTTGCGAGACTTTGGTAAGTAAGATAGGTTTGTATTGCCCATGTAAATTGATTAAGAAAATATTTCTGGAAGTTATTAAGCTAGGCATGACCCACCCCTACTAACACGAGTTGGAAGGGTCACAAGAAGTAGCCTTTCCTTGGCTGAAATCAAACTCATCAATATGGGCATTAATAAAGAAAATAGCATAATACCCGGACAAACGTTCCATTCACTCGATGTGCCTTTGATTGGAGTATGTGTTTGTCAAATGTTGCTTTAACCACTGGCCTAGGTCTTGACCTCTGACGTCTTGCGAGGGATTATCAAATCATAAAATGCATTGATCCTCCTTCACTCAGTGACGGAATTATTCAGTGATTCTAACTACTTTAGCAGTGACTCTGATGCTAACTCTAGCACCCAGTACCCCACGATGTCCGTCCACGGGTTCTACTCTGGCTCTACACAGGTTTTACTCCTGTGAGGCAGCTGAGGGAGCAATGCACTCTTATAGTTGGATGAAACAGGCCACCAGTGCTTCACTTCACCGAACAGTGACTGAGTAGAAGGTCATCGACCCCATCGCGGTCTGTGGCCCTTGCACTGCCCCACATTCCTCGTCTGTTTACACAAATGTGTCACAATATATTCCTTGAGAATTGCTCTTGCCGGTCCAGAAATTCAGTAGGAGTAACTGAAGCCAAGAAATTAAATGGGAGTGTGTCAGAGCATGCATCAACTTCAACTTAATGTCCAAAGGACCGACAATAGTTTTCTTCTTATTACTTACACGTCTGCAGTCGTTACACTTTGGAGAAATTAAGTACAACTAGAGTAGACCAAGCTTAACCCACGCCGTCTCGGGGAGGGGTTGATATGCACCCCCCTAAGGTTTTCCGCGGACAGTGAAAGAACGGCGCGCGGTAGCGCACCGAAATTTGTGATACCTTTTCCCACATCAATTTGGCATGTTGTGTCAAAAAATTTAGGTCAGGTCATCTAGGGTCAACGAGTTAGTCAAGATCAAGTGAGGTCACCTCCAGAAACGTTCAACCAGTCGTCACGCTTTAACGGATAAAGATGTTTTAATGAAACTTTCAGCGTTTGCTTATCTTTAGGGACGAAACGAAACGCACCAGGGGAATTTTTTTTTAGTTTTTGATTACTTATTAGTTTTGCATATTTGACCATTAGGGTTAAAATCGAAGATTCCGGCTAAAGTAAACATTTTTTGTAAGAACAAATTGATTTCGAACAACGTTTTTGTCCACTCTACCAATTAGACAAACAAAATTAAAGGAAATTGA
Organism: Ashinkailepas kermadecensis; assembly: GCA_034440615.1. NCBI lineage: Eukaryota > Metazoa > Arthropoda > Thecostraca > Neolepadidae > Ashinkailepas > Ashinkailepas kermadecensis. The sequence continues at coordinate 80,841 of JAOTOM010002448.1, forward strand.
AAACTCAAAGTTTTGAAATAAAAAAGAAGATTTTTGGGTTGGCAAATATTTTAGGGCCATGGACCTTCCTTTTCTGATTCCAATTTATTTTTTTCTTCAAATCTCCCCCAAATGAAATCCCCAAAGCCAAAAATATGATGTAAGTCATGAAAACCTAGGCCCCCTAGTGACGTCACTTTTGGGAGGGGGATAACCTTGTGGGGTGGTGTCTGGCCCTACTCGTCGAGTGCTTTTCGATGACACCTCTTTCGTTTTCGTGCGACGCTTAATGTGTGGAGATTAGAGGGGGTATGTATCACCCCTCCCCCCCCAGAGACGGGGTGTGGATATGACCGGAAAGACGGGGAGGGTTAATAGGTAGATATTCCAGTAAAATAATCACCATTAGCATAGAACCTGATCAACATTATACACCACTGGTAGACCGGAGCCACTTTAATTTCACGCGATAACACAAAGCACGACTGCGAAGTTCCTGGGCTCTATCAGTGAGGGAATAAATCACCAGCCAGCAGAGCCGGCCCCTCGTCGGTGGCTCAGCACGACCGTGATGCATGACTTTGTCCAGCGTGGAGTCCAGGGTGTCTGTCTCTGTCTAACGTGGAGTCCGGCGTGTCTCTCGCTGTCTGACTTAGGGTCAAGGGTGTGCCTCTGTCTGACGTGGGGTCCAGGGTGTCTGTCTCTGGCTGACGTAGGGTTCCGGATGACTGTCTGTTTGACGTGAAGTCTAGGATGTTTGTCTGTCTGACGTGGGGTCCAGAGCATCTGTATCTGTCTTACGTGGGGTTCAGGGTGTCTGTCTCTGTCTGACGTAGGGTCCAGGGTGTCTGCCTCTGTCTAACGTGGAGTATAGGGTGTCTGTCTCTGTTCAGGGTGGGATCCATAGTGTCTGTTTCTGTGTACCTGCCCTGAATACCTGCCCTTCATGGCAGGTATTCCTTTGTGTCTTTGTCCGGAGTGAGTGCCCTTCTCTGTGCTCGGTGTGTCCAGCGGAGGAACGGATAGCATCTGGCGGAGGGAAGGACTCTTGCGAACAGTGCGGGGTTTCCGGTAGAGCTGATGCATCCCTGTGTTCGGTGATGCATCCCTCACATGTTCAGTCACGTGAAGACCCACAATGTAAGCTTGGCACGACATCACGACCTGGTGAAAGCGACGTGCTGGGGTCCAGCTAGCCCTTGCTTTGTCTATTACGCCATTTCTGCTCATTCTACCGGGAACCGTTCCTCGTACGCCGTTTTGCACCTCGAGTGCATCCCTGGAGATTGCATCGAACGACATGAAGTGAATGTCAGCGTGCCAATGGTTATCGGAGCGGAGTGAAATATGCCTCTACATTTTAACATTGCTTTTCTCTTGCAACTACAGCTGGTGTCTCCTCGTTGCTGCGTCGCCCAGTTGTATGCCTGTCACACTATCCGACCGAATCCACCACTGAAAAGATCGCCTTGGTGGCTCTGGACGTAAATTTGCCCATCCGGCAGTTGTTAGCTAATCGGGGTCAACCGTCGAGTTTCGTAGCTTTAAAGACAAACTGCATGGCCGGCCGAGTGAACTTCAGGCTTAGCCGTAGTTTGCGACCACATCACAAAGAAGCAAAACAGTGACTTTAGCACATAGTACTTTACAAAGGCGACATTTATTGTCGCAGCAAACGAGCACCAGCTCAACTCACTAGAATTCAGCGCCACCAGACTGCCATGCAGATTAGGGTTAGTCATGGAACACTGGGTTCGCAGCTGTCTAAACAGGAAAAGCATCCAAGCGTCCATGTTCTGTCCTCTTTGGTATTCCAAAACACAGCAGGGCGACGGCGCACTCTTGCTCGCCACAGAGGTGTGACGCGCGTGGGTGCCCTCCTACGCACTAAGCATCAGAAGCCCGATTCAGTCTCACGTCACGTACCTCCAAAGCCTGCCGCTCAGCTCAATAGCTGTGAAATCGGCCGGCCTGTGTCGACGACGAGAGAGTTCTTTAAATGCATTAGTCAGTTGGTCCGAGCTCGTCCGGTTCATGACCCGATACTGTTTCGGAGCCGGCCGATCCGGCCACCTCCCACGGCGCACATCCACCCGTTTGGAGTGTGGAACAGTGAGGATCGTGCTGACCTTCACCCTGGTCACTTCAACGCTACTGGTCTCGCTATCTCTCACCCTGGTCATTTCACTGCTCCTGGTCTTGCTAGCGCTCACCCTGACCATTGCCCTGCTTTTGGTCTTCCTATCGCTCACCATGGTCATTTATCTGCTCCCGGTCTTGCTGTCTCTCATCCGGGTCATTTCACTGTTCCTGGTCTTTATATCTCTCATCCTGGTCATTTTCCTGTTCCTGGTCGTGTTGCTCATGACTGAATTGGAGTTCCGATAAAGGCAAGTGCTTGACATAAATGACATTCACCATGATTGGTGGAACTCTTTTGGTCATTCGACAAAATAGCACGGCATAATGGACAATTGTACGCAAGCGCAAGTGACGACAAAACCTTGAAGCAGCATACAGATCTTCAGGCATTCATGTTTAACTTTTCTGCACATTATATTTTCTAGTAACAATACTAATAACGCATGCACACCTGAGGAAATGTGAGTAGATGCTGGCATTGTCTAGAGCTGTCTCCTGAGCGTGGCATCAACTGCCATCAGAATAGCAATGGCACGCTGTTCATATTAACACTACGTAGCAGAGCAATTGCACTAACTCTCGGTCACAATTTTGCGCTATGGTCTCTGACGAAAGTCCAAGCCCGAACATGACAACAGTGATAACAATGGTTCCGCTTTTTGGAACATGACCATCAAGGACATCAACATAAACATTTTCACTGTTTACCGCTGCATAAAATTGCTTCAGAACCAGTATCAGGACCCCACACAAGTGAAGAAGCTCTAAAGACGACGAAGAAACACGGCATCTTTGGCGAGTGTTTCGCTAAGATGAAATTGACCTGCTGCCAGCACGCGGTAGAGAATCCACGCAGGAAGAGCTCATGTAAATGTGCATAGCTTCACGTTTTGTAATTTGCCACACCGCATGCTGTAGACTTGACTCACCATTTCTTGACGGAAGAGAGCAAAGATATTCCCTCAGAAGGGAATGATGCACATCCTGACAGCATTTAGAATGCATCAATACCGAATGCATATATGCAGAACTGCCTTTTTCGAATTTTGAAGAATAAGAATTATACTGAAATCATAATTGATTGTAGCAAAACAGAAACATTAATCTTAAAAGGGAGTCGCAAATACTCAATAACTCCCGCTACGACCACCGACTGACCCTTTTAAACCAGATCCCGCAATTTGGTCAAAGTACGACCAAACGATGTAGCTTATCGCGCTCATCAACATGGATGCCCCACAAATGTCCCAGATGTCAGAACAGATGTCCCACTTATCCACAGAAGTTCAGGGCAATGTATTTTGACAAACGGAAAGGATGCCGGCAGCAGTGTCCACGGACAGCTTTATGTGGGCTTCATGGCATCAGTGGCCGGCATAATCGGCGCTGGACAGCAATTTTATAGTGGTTGGGAATAATTGTGAAATTATCATACATTTTGTAACTCACGATGCAGACATTCATCACTCGATAATTGCTTTAGTGGTAGGCCCTGGCTGAAATCAAGCAACTGGTAAACATAAGCTTTATAAAACTATCTAACAATCGGAAGGGTAATGTTTGAGCACAAGAAGCTTTCAGCCACAGGCGCATCCAAAGGAGGCAGTGTCAGCCGCCTGGGTTATTACAAATGCTTTTTCCCTCCGACTCGCGACCGTGGGGCTTTCAACCGACTCAAAACTTGTCTCTGGAACACCACTCGGAAGAAAACCCTAGTGTGTTCTGTTCGGAAGGTGATCGTTGTTTATTGGGTGTTTCTCTACGCACTTTATGCACGATCACGGCTAATGGCGCCGCCTACACAGTTTCGCCGGTGGGCCACGGGATTGGGAAATGTCCCGAGCGGTGCGAGTGTTGAACTCGGGACCTTTGGTGCCCAGAGCACAACACCTTAACCACTCGGCCATCCCCGCCCCTTCGGAAGGTGATCAAAACAACAGATATAAAATGTAACAATCCACCATCAATAACAGTACTGATCCATCAAAGCAGTGGACAATGGCTAAGCGATACAGAGGTTGCGGTTTTCTGGATGTGGAGCGTCTTGGTGGATATCGGTCTCACGACGCTTCGACTGCCTTGGATCATACAGCTTCGCCAGTCTCTCACGCCGATTGGTCACGGGCGAAGAGTACCGACAGATGGAACTCAATCCCACAATCTTTCGGTTCGGAGACGGACACCTTACCCCTGGACTAATAACCCCCGGGTGTGGAGTGTTGACGTCGGAATTTTGCATGTGAACATCTCGCAACATGACGAGATGCTTAGACTAGCACTTGCAATCAAAGAACAGACAAACATGGTCATATGGTTCGGCATAATCCGGCAAGTTATGCATAGTTTTCAACATTTCCTTAATTCGAAACTCGTCCCCTGGCTGTATTCTTTTGAAGTAAGCAGATGAAATACTTCGGAACATTCCTTCCCCTGATCATGATCTATCTACCTGGTCCATGTCACTCCATAATTCCGACATAAGTATTGTAGGTTTAATTACGTTATTGTGGTTGTTGTTGCACATACTTTTACTTGTTGCACATACTTTTGTTGTTGCACATACTCCACATACTTTTGCTCACATCTATGCTTTTAAAAATGGGTGTGATTACCCGCCAGTTTAATTTTCAATTGCTGAATAGCTTGTTGCAATAGTAAAATGCACGCTGATGCAGCCAGGCATATATGGCAACTTAGTTCAACTGAATACTGAACACGACGTGCACGCACAAGGCGTAATAGACGACCTTACCACTCACACGTAGCAGAGACACCGTTCACGAGTGTTAGCTACCCCTGCCTGTGGACGGCGCTCATTAAGGGACACGGCTCCTCAGCTGTTAACTAACGACATGACTATCGAAGGACACGGCCGCTCAGCTGTTGTTTGACGGCATGGCCATCGAAGGACACGGCCGCTCAGCTGTTGTTTGACGGCATGGCCATCGAAGGACACGGCCGCTCAGCTGTTGTTTGACGGCATGGCCATCGAGGGACACGGCCGCTCAGCTGTTGTCTGACGACATGGCCATCGAGGGACACGGCCGCTCAGCTGTTGTTTGACGGCATGGCCATCGAGGGACACGGCCGCTCAGCTGTTGTCTGACGACATGACCATCGAGGGACACGGCCGCTCAGCTGTTGACAGACGACATGACCATCGAGGGACACGGCCGCTCAGCTGTTGTCTGACGACATGACCATCGAGGGACACGGCCGCTCAGCTGTTGTCTGACGACATGGCCATCGAGGGACACGGCCGCTCAGCTGTTGTCTGACGACATGACCATCGAGGGACACGGCCGCTCAGCTGTTGTCTGACGACATGCCATCGAGGGACACGGCCGCTCAGCTGTTGTCTGACAGACATGGCCATCGAGGGACACGGCCGCTCAGCTGTTGTCTGACGACATGACCATCGAGGGACACGGCCGCTCAGCTGTTGTCTGACGACATGACCATCGAGGGACACGGCCGCTCAGCTGTTGTCTGACGACATGACCATCGAGGGACACGGCCGCTCAGCTGTTGTCTGACGACATGGCCATCGAGGGACACGGCCGCTCAGCTGTTGTCTGACGGCATGACCATCGAGGGACACGGCCGCTCAGCTGTTGTCTGACGACATGACCATCGAGGGACACGGCCGCTCAGCTGCTGTCTGACGACATGGCCATCGAGGGACACGGCCGCTCAGCTGTCGTCTGACGACATGACCATCGAGGGACACGGCCGCTCAGCTGTTGTCTGACGACATGGCCATCGAGGGACACGGCCGCTCAGCTGTTGTCTGACGACATGCCATCGAGGGACACGGCCGCTCAGCTGTAACAATAGTAGGTGACCGCCGGTGACGGCGTGACGCTCCGCCCGCCGTCACTTATTGCCGATGTAACAATAGTAGGTGACCGCCGGTGACGGCGTGACGCTCCGCCCGCCGTCACTTATTGCCGATGTAACAATAGTAGGTGACCGCCGGTGACGGCGTGACGCTCCGCCCGCCGTCACTTATTGACGGCGTGACGCTCCGCCCGCCGTCACTTATTTAAAATAGTAGGTATGACGGCGTGACGCTCCGCCCGCCGTCACTTATTGATGTAAAATAGTAGGTACCCCTGACGGCGTGACGCTCCGCCCGCCGTCACTTATTGCCGATGTAACAATAGTAGGTGACCGGTGACGGCGTGACGCTCCGCCCGCCGTCACTTATTATGAAAATAGTAGGTGATGACGGCGTGACGCTCCGCCCGCCGTCACTTATTTAAAATAGTAGGAGTGACGGCGTGACGCTCCGCCCGCCGTCACTTATTGACGGCGTGACGCTCCGCCCGCCGTCACTTATTGACGGCGTGACGCTCCGCCCGCCGTCACTTATTGCCGATGTAACAATAGTAGGTGACCGCCGGTGACGGCGTGACGCTCCGCCCGCCGTCACTTATTGCCGATGTGTTGCGTGACAAACAGCATCTTCCGGCGTCAGCTGTCTGCCCCGAGCCGTATGCGAATCGAGAGTCAGCTGACCGCACGGCCGTCGCACGTGGCGCTCGGCACCTCCAATGCGCCGACTCCGGCGGCCGCGAGTGAGTGTGTGAATGAAGTGTGCGCTCGCTCAGGTCACGGTTGGTTGGTCGTGGCCAGGGCTCAAAAAAACCTTTCGGTGTTCGCCGACGAAATTCAATTCTGGGAAATTGGTCGCCGATCAGGAACGGGTCCAATGGAGGGGAGGGGGGAGAGGAAGTGACGGCCCTCCATCGGGATTGGATAACATCAAATTTCCGAAACGTGCTTTTTTAGTTTGCTACTTTTTGAAAATTTGTGTGCCTTCCAGCTTTTCATCGATTTTTTCTTCATCAATAGATGTCGCTTCGCACCCTCAATAAATTGTGGCGCGCCAAAAGGAGTGTCCTGCCGATAGGAACTTCGAAATCCGTCACCGTCGCATGCAAGGAAGAGACTGAGAGACTGTCTGTAAACCATTTGTCATTGACTGTGCAGATGATCAAAGTCGGTCGGAGACGGTGGGGGATGAACAAAATTTGCTCTAAGACAGCTAAGGATGACACAATCTGGAGTTTGGCACATAAAGATGAAAAATCCCAAGCGATATTTGGCAATCTGACATCAATTGTTCGCAATCTTCCATCGCGTATATAAGAGATGAAATGCCGAGTCCCATATGAATACTTATAATTCCTATTAACTGTTATCTACATCATGTTGCACACAAAACAACGAACATTTAGTCATTGCTGACAGGTACAGTACTTCTATACGTGGATGGTAGTAACTGAACCAACTAGGAGGCATAATCCCCTTTGTTTAAGATCTTCTTAAGCACATTTCTCAGCTGGGTACATTTTGTGGAATAAACATGAAAACACGCTTATATGAATGGTATCCTGGTCCAAATGAATGTCGGTGGTGCATTTCTAAATAGCGTCCTTCAGGAAGAATTATTTGGCTAGACAATATAAGATAAGGCGCAACTGATATCAACATTTACACCATTGTCTATCAGCTATATCCGTGGCAGTGGCCGCCTCATAGCCACGGCAGTGGCCGTAAGTGCGGCAGCGGTTACATCACAGCCGTCACAGTGGCCACCTCACAGGTGCTGCAGCGGTTTCCTCACAGCCATGACAGCGGCGATCTCACGGCCATGACAACGACCGCCTCACAGTCCTGACAACGGCCGCCTCACAGCCGTGCCAGCGGCCGCCTCACAGTCGCAGCGTGGCCGCCTCACAGCCGTGACAGCGGCCGCCTCGCAGCACCAGCAGAGGCCACCTCACAGCCACAGCAGAGGCCGCCTCACAGCCGTGACAGCGGCCGACTCACAGGTACGGCAGTGGCCGCCTCCAATAGTCATCACAAGCATCACACGTAGTCATTTCTACTTCACCATATCTCGAAAGACGAAAAATATGCTAAGTTCTAAAGATCCCTGGACGACTTGTGGTGGGAGATCACAGTTCCTTCCATCACCCCCCCCCCCCCCCAATGCTTGTGAAGATAAAATTGTTCAAGCGAGGGTTTCTTTGCAGCACTCTGTATGTGATAGTCTGTGTGTGCCACGTCACGGGTCCACGGCAGGGGCGTTCCGCCGAGCAATCAACTGATGTGAGACGTTTTTGTGGTCAGCACGTGGTTTATGCCAAACATGGCTATATCTGTGCTTGCCACACTTTCAACCACGCCCTCGGCGAGATAAGCCACAGATGCACCACCAGTGCCGAGACTTGCACTGCGAGCGCAGCAGTTTCTTCAGGACTTGGTAAGCGGCGCGGAAGGTCTCTGGTGGCACGGTGTTGGGAGTAAACACGCTAATGTGCAGGCGAGACGCAGCTGCCAGTGCAGTGCCGACGACGATCCAGGCCGGCGACTCCCGGATGGCGCACAGGTCACTGACTATGCGGATGTCAATCTTGTAGGATCACTTCTTGATATTGTTGTACTTTGGAGCAGCCTAGCGAATCCATGCTCATAGTTTGGTTGTTGCAGTGGGGAGCCAGTATCAAGGTGAAGGCCGACATCCCCTTAGCGTGATAAAAGAGAAAAGGCTTCACACAAAACGCAATGCATGCGGGGACTTTTATTAATAGGCGACGGTGGGGTAACTGAGATCAACGCTAATAATGCGAAGTTGAAGTGAAACATTTGGTCGGCCATAAGATATCAAGATATTGCGCCAACGATCCAAGTCTTGCACCATGTTATTGTCCCACTCAGTCGAACATGGAAGAATATGCAATCGATAGTGATCAGAAAAGGGGTGTATAGTTATACCACCAGATTAGTGACTGCTATGGTTGGAAAGGTAGGATATTCCTGTATTTGTGGTATCCAGAATATTATCCTCTTCAGGAAATCTTGCTCATTTTATCCCTTGGAGGTTCGATGGTGCTGTTAGACTATGAACTGCTCTGTGATGTGCTCAAGATTCACTGGAAAGTGTAGGGCAATATTCCGATGTCATTGAGTGGAATAATAATATCCTCTCGCTGCATGACCTCTGCAGTGGATGCGCCCCTAAACCGCAATAACAATATCCTCTCCATATTCAATTGCCCATACAATTTCCTCTCCACATCCAGGATTACAAAATACAAATCCAACCGTGGTGACTGCTGACATGCAATCTGTCCACCCAGAATTTGAAAAATGTTCCTGTGCTGGATGTTTGTCATCCAGAACACTATCCTCCATGAAAAAGCATGGTTTTTTGGCCACAAGATTGGAGATGTTCTTGAACATCTCCTTTGAAACTAAAGAAACTAAAGAAACTCTTTCTTTCAAACTAAAGAATTCCACCTGAATTTTGGCATACAGCACCAAACATACTGCATATATGCAAATATGTTACATCTGATGACAGCTCTATTGAAAGGAAATGTATCATCCAAATTTCACTCCTTTTCAGTTTTTGCCATATGTTGAACCAAGTTGAAAAATACATATTATTCTGGACATATCTACCATAGTTCCAGAAAAAAATATCATGGTGCATATCCAGGGATATTTGACAAAAAGGATGCTTGAACCAAGCATCATTTTTTTTCAAGCATAACTCAACACATCTGTACATGTTCCATAATGTTTCTACAGTGCCCACAAATCCTGGCACAATTATTATAGTTTCAAATCTGACATAATAACATGCATGTATTCATTTTGCACTAAATTGGGATGCCAAAGACAGATATCCTCGCCAGAGTAGAAAAAGACCATCTGTCCTAGAAATATCCTATTCTAGATATATGGATGAAACCCATCCAAAGAAAAGTACCGGCATTGTGCCGTAATATTCATGCATATTAGCATTGCAGCTTATTCTTTAACAAAGCATTGGAAATGGCTCATCAGATTTTGATATGGCAAGCTGGATGGCAAAGAAAAGCAAAGCATTAAGACGAATTATGAGCACCAGTTCTATATTTCAATATTCTTACATACATCTTTACCTAAACCTTTTCTACTTGCCATCTTCAGAATTTCAGTAATTTGTAAGTTGGACTGCATGCAAGACGTGCTAATCAGTAATCAGATGTTTTCATCTGTAAAGCAGGTGTTAGGATAAGATATCCTAGGTTGCGGTTTTTAATTTAATTAACTAAAAAGTATCAGTTGATCTTCTTGCCACAAAAGGTGGTACATTTTTGACTTCAGGTATTTGTTAATTGTTGGATATACTTTTCCAATGGTTTATTAACATGGTTAATGTGGCCACTCATTTTCTCTGAAAATGATTACTTTTTCAATTTACAGGCAAAAGAACACCTGAAATTGGACTTTGTGTTGAGTAATGTTGGCATTTCACGAAACCAAATTGTATTAAATTGCACTTTTTGGTACATTTTTAATTCCTGTAATTTATTTTTCCAATGCAATGTTTATGTAGGTGGATAGCATTGTGTGACCACTCATTTCCTCTGCAAATGCATATTTTTCAGTTGACAGGCAAAATAACACCAAAAAACAGGCTGGAGTTTGATGACGTAGCATAAAAATAATGTTCAAGAGTAAGCAAAAATGTAGCACAGCCTAACCTAAACTTGCATGCAGGAAAATAAAATCCCAAAGAAATGGAAAATTTTCCTTGTACATCTAAAGAATTTTCAACTTAGAATTAAAAACCTTACATTGCAGAGCCTAGTTAACAAGGTTAACAGATTAAATTAAGCCTGTTTTAAAGAAAGGAGCACTTTTTTGTGAACAAAATCTACAAAAAAATGGGAAGTTTTTTTTCCAACTGAAGAGAAAAGCCTAGCCTAACCTAACCTAACCAAACCTAACTCCATTTTTGCTTTGTGGGGTAAAATGTGTGTACAATTTGTCTCCTGGATACCTTGAAGTGCAATAATACACAAAATTGTGAGATCATGTTTTCGAACATGATTAAGACAAGCTCCTGTGTAGGTAGGTACCTAGGTATGTATGTAGGTGGATAGGTACCTAGGTGGGTACATTCCTAGGTAAAAGGGTGCTACACCATGTGTAGCATTGTCCAGAGTGTAAATGTTGGGGGAAATCTACATAAAATGTCATATGGCATTTCAAGACATAAATATTGTAAAAACATGTTCCTTGATATGACTAAGATGATGTGGGATGTGGCCTACCTAACCACTTATTACCAGCACGAGTGCATAGGCGCTTTCCAGTTGGTATGCAATATAATACCAAAATATTGGTATTTGAGTGGGGTAGCATAATGAAGAATAATGTACAATGCCAAATAATGCCTAATGTAACCTAGATAGCTTGGGGAATTGTTAATGCCTCAGACCTGATGTGTCATTGCAGGCTTAGCATTCTAGCCTAGGCATTTTCTTTCTTAATAGAATATAGCCGAGCTAAACGTTCTTTCTTCGGGACAAGAGAAACCGAAGTTCTTCCGCAGAAATAAAGAGCAAAAAAAATGTGGTATTTTGAATGGGAATGAATGGTCCCATTGTCTTAACGCTGGCCGTAACGATCGCACGATGGGTCCGTACTACCGACGTAACGACAGCACGCACGGTCTGTACCAGCGTAGTAGCGAGCGTACGTATGAACGGTCTATCTACCGTTCTGCAGTGGAACGTGCATACTTTCTGTACGTACGGGCGGTGCAGGTTGCGGTGGAGTGGAGGCTGGTTGTGACCTCATTTGACCCTGAAGGCATTGACCTGGGGTCATGAAATGTATACTGCAGCGAGTTCACTACAGCCGTAAATCTGCCAAATTGTGTGCTTCTAGTTTCACTCATGCTCCTCATGTTTGTTCTTGGTGTGCTTGTGGATGTTCTGCTCGGCTCCTGAACACGAACATCCTTTGTGGCCACAAAACGCTTCCCCTTATTATTATTTTTCCGGCTTGCATCCTTCCCCTGTCATTTTAACCTTTTGCTGGCTTTCATCTTTTACAAATAGTCCACGCCTGGATATCTAACTACGCACCTACCTCGTAAATGGCAATATTAATTGAGGCAGTTCAGCAATCAATTCACAAAAACACAACATTAATCCACCACCACGGTTGGGCACAATTACCTATAAACCAATTTTCGAACGAACGACTGAACAAGTCACCAAGAGTTGCCTGATTTCAAACTCCATATTTATAACTAGATTTCTAGGCGACGGCCACGACAACCATTTGGTCTCCGTCCCGACGGCGCTTTTGGCGACCACGGTATGCCATTGGTTTAGCATTGTGGTTGTCGGTTAAAGCGCCGTCCTGTGCCGACGGGAGGTTCTAGTATAAACGTGGTAAGCAAGAGGTACGGGATATTTGGTAGAATTCGCGGTACGGTCCTAGTATACTTTTCATCTGGAAAAAGATCAGTGCTGCTAAATACAACTTACTGATATATCGAAGTCCTTCATGGCTAAAATCTTGACGGACGTATCAAAACAAAATTCTGGTTTCGGTCGCCACTGAAGCCTGGTAAGCCAGCATTTGGTCGCCGACGCTATCGCTAGGACGGCGCTTATTTTGAGCCCTGCGAAGCTGCTTGAGCTGCGTGACCACTTACATCGCCACAACTATGACGTCATGGGGATTATCGGGACCTGATTGAAGCCATCTACGCCGAACTGCCTGCTTATCATGCCGGGATGCCAACCACACCGCGCTGATCGGCCTAGCAAGCGCGGGTTCGACGGGGTGGTGCTGGCTGCCAGGGACATTATGCGCCATGAGCGGACATAATACCGGTGACGCCGCTCTGGTGGTGGGTTTGTGAAGGAACACCACCAGAGTGGGCTTGCTATGATTAATGCTATATTCTAGTTTCTAGAGAAGGTGGAAGTAACTTCCGATAGTCAAATTTTAATAACATTGAAACAGGCTCTCTTATGATGTGTAGTTCGTTTTATTATCAAATCATTTCACCCTGACACTTTGCCCTTAAAGTGAAATGTGAGCAATTGGCCACTCGACATCTTGTAATAAAATGACATCTTGTAGTCATACATCTTCTGTGTGATGTGCTGACAATTTCCAATGTTCTTAACTAAACGAAAATCGAACGTGCTACATTTTTATATCATCTTGAATAACTTCCATGAAGGTTGATCCCTGCCACTTTTGCACTCAATTCCAGAATTTGTGTCACAAGTTATCACATTGTATTCCTTTAAATTGTATATTAGATGTTCTACATCACCGAATTAAGTTCAAATGGTCTCAAATAAACCGGCATAAAATCAGCTGCCTTCTGGTGCCATACTCGACTACTTTTATACATATCTAAGCCTGCCATTTTTGTACTCAATTCCAGGATATCTGCTTCGAATTATCATATTGTATTCCTTTTAATTGTACATCAGATGTTTTACATTACCGAATTAATTTCCAATGGCCTCAAATAAACCGACATAAAATCAGCTGCCTTCTGGTGGCATACTCGAATACTTTTATAGATATCTAACCCTGTTATTTTTGCACTTAATTTCAGGATTTGTGTCTCGAATTATCACATTGTATTCCCTTAAATTGCATATCAGATGTTCTACATTATCGAATTAATTTCAAATGGTCTCAAATACACCGGCATAAAATCAGCTGCCTTCTGATGCCATACTCGACTACTTTCAACGATATCTAACCCTGCCATTTTTTAACTTTTAACATGGAGCTTTCCGGCATTATTGAGGTTCTGTCATGGCTCGATGCACGTCAAGCGCCGACGGTTGCTGCCCAGAGGATCCGTATGGCAGCCGAGCGGTGGCACGACAAAAAGTAAAGTCCCACCCTTCAACAATACTAAGCAGCGTCGACTCTGCCACGCCACAATGGTGTAGGTGAAATTCACGGTTGTAGATGCATTTTTTCCATTCAACGCCCATAAGCGTCATGTTCAAACAATATCGAGAAAACCTGTCGGCTCAAATCCAGTGGTGGCGGAACTCATGCCAGGCACATCACCTTTCGCTTCAAATATGAAGATCTACCAGTAACTTTGGCGTTGGGGCCCATTAACATTTAGGGAATGGTCTGCGCCCCCAAGCGCGCCCCACCATATTATGAATGTCGGGCGGTCGTGAACGTGCCGCGGGCCGGGGGGCCCGCCGGCTATGGTGGAAAATAGTTATATAAGCCAATACGCAAAGTAATAATATGCTCAATACATCACTGTAAGTGGCAATGAAATTGACGTCTGAAGGCAAGCTAACTTTCATAAATGCACTTCGCATCATATTTTATGGAGAAAGCGCCTCATAAATTGTAACGATATTCTTCGCGCACGCACAAGTGAACATCCGGGCGCGCTTGTCGCGGGCGCATATTTCAGAGTCCTTGAATGGCATCAAGAACCTACCTGTTTTCTTTCTTTTCTGGATATCCCTCGATGTCCGCATTAACATTGCGTCTGACGCCTAACGACGGCATGTGCGTCACACCACTGAAAACTAACACCAACGGCGCGTCGAACCGCAAGATCGAGACGCTGTGGACTCTGGTGAGGCTTGACAAAAAGCGGCAGTTTGTGACGGGCACCGTGACAGGTGCCTATCAGGTGCCATGTGGCCGATTGAAAGCGAGCTTCAGCGAACTGGAGGATCAATACCAGCGTGTGCTATTGGATCAGGGGCGGTGCAAAATGGTATGTAGCGACTTTACCTGCGACTTTAGGAAGCCAGACACATACCCCGTGCAAAGGTTCCTGTGTGATTTTATCTCCGTCTATTCGGCTTCAGTTTGTCACTACGACTAGATATTCTTCTGGTTCGTTTCTCGACATGCTTAAGTCACATTGTGCTCACCTTGTGAAACGTTGCGGCTCAATAATTTGTTATGTTACACTTTACACATTGGCCGAACATTCATTTGCCCTCCTCGCTTTCGTCTACTGCGCATTTTGTTCGTTCTCGTTGTCTCCGCCGGAACAATCCAAATGTTTTACACCGTGATCTCGCAGAAGCTGACTGGAGTGTTGTGTTTGGCTCTCCTACTGGTACCCTGAAGTGGGAGTGTTTTCCTGTTTTTCCCATCTTGGACAGCCACACTCTTGTTCAAACCATGCGACTGCGGAACCCTAGCGCCCCAGCGGTATCTATTGACACTAGAGAGCTTACGTGCCGCCGCCTGGCGGCGCTGGCGGCCCTCGGACACTGGTCAGCTGAGTATCGTGACCTGAACAGGGCAGTGCGGTCCGCTACTTGGCGCGAGACCCGCAGTGATGCAGAGTGGCTCATCTGGGAGGACGGCAGCCGGTCCGTGTGGAGGCACATCAGCTCCATCGTGTGTAGCGGGAAGGCCAACCGCGAGCTGCCAGATGCTGCCAGATGCGACGCCGGACCAGATAAACGATTTTTTGTGTGTGTGGGCGTGGGTCCGCACGTAGCGGGAGAGATGGGGATATGGGAGAGACGTCGCATCTCGCATGCCGTTCGCCGCGTTTGGGCGTGTAAGTTTGTAACCTCTGGTGCTGGCGTCGTTGACACTGTCGGAGCTGTGGGTTATCGTCTTCGGAATGAATGGCCCGTCGGCCTGCAGCGAAGACGGCATCAGCATCCGCATGATGTGGTCGGCACGGTGATTCTTCATTTGGTGAACTCCGGCATTATCTATTCCGATATTCATGCATCCTGGGAACACTTCCTCGTCTACTCTATATTTAAATTCGGTAATCCTTGCAATCCATCGAACTACCGTCCTATTTCCATCGTCCCTGCCATTGCCAAGATTGTGCTACGCGCCCCACACCAGGAGCTCTAAAACTACATGTCCCAAAACACTTCATTTCCCCCACTCAACAGGCGTTCCGCGCACGTCACTCGACGGAAACTGATTTCCATATCCGACCAAATCCTTTCCACCAACGACCGAGGGGTGATGCTCCTTCTTTGCTTGCTGGATTTGAGTAAATGTTCTAATGTCGTAGATCACTCGATGCTCCTTTCAAAATTAAGATTTTACGGTATCGACATTTCCTGGTTTTCAGTTTACCTTCATAATCACACCCAGAGTGTTAGGCGCACTAACAGTTTTGGCATCAATACAAAGTCTGTATCATTGCACAACAGAACCGGAGTCTTTCAAGGATCAGCTCTCGGCCCTTTGCTCTACTGTATCTTCTCCAACGACGCCGGTCTGTTCGCAGAAGACACAGTGGCAGTCCAATACGCAGATGGCATTCAATTTTCGGTCAGTGGTAAAATATCTGAATTCCAAAGCATTGTCACCGTGATGGAACAAGTTCTGGGCTCTCCTGGCATTTGGCTTCGTGTGCATGGTCTCAAGGTAAATGCAAGAAAGACTCAACTAATGTTTCTGGACACTCAGCAAAATCCTTGTAACGCCCCAAACTTCTCGGTAAAATGTCGCGATCATGATCTTGGAAGACAAAAATATTGACAATGCTTTCGATAGCCCTCTCAGCTGGACCCATCACGTCCCCATCATCATCATGTGCTGTTTTGACATGTTGACTAGTCTGTCGCATCTGAGGGACTACCTACCGCCCGCCGTCATGTCCGCTCAGCTCAATGAACTGATTCTCTCGCAGATCCGGTACTACATTTCGGTGTACGGAAATAGAAATAATAAAAATATGTTTGGACTGCAAACAATCAACTACGCAGAAAAAGATCGACTGAGAGGAAATTTCGAACGTGTATCGGATCCGCTACAGAGGCTGGGCTGGCTAAGTGCGGAGGACCTGGTAGCGTACCATACGTGTGCACATCGGGATGAATGAATACGAATGATGAATATGAATGTGCTGCGCATTCGCGCAGCACATTCATAAATCATAGTGCGGTGTGTTGAGCAAAACAGGATGTTTGTCCGTATCCCTGCGCAAGTGGCGCTTCGGGTGGGAACCGAACAACGGCACTGCAAGTCCGAGAACGCCGGGGGGGGGGGGGAAGTCAAGTCTTTGTACTGCTGCGCTGCGCGACAGCAAACTCGTCTCGCCCATTTCACATCGTGGCCGGAGATGTACAGTCGCCATCCCTCCTGGTGAGCCGGTCACGAGTCTCGGCCACCAGTGAGAATCCGTTGGCCAGTGCCACAGGCGTCGCCGTGCCTTATGCGCCAAGCACACGTATGGTACGCTACCAGGTCCGCCGCACTTAGCCAGCCCAGCCTCTGTAGCGGATCCGATACACGTTCGAAATTTTCTCTCAGTCGATCTTTTTCTGCGTAGTTGATTGTTTGCAGTCCAAACATATTTTTATTATTTCTATTTCCGTACACCGAAATGCAGTACCGGATCTGCGAGAGAATCAGTGCATTGAGCTGAGCGGACATGACCGCGGGCGGTAGGTAGTCCCTCAGATGCGACAGACTAGTCAACATGTCAAAACAGCACATGATGATGATGGGGACGTGATGGGTCCAGCTGAGAGGGCTATCGAAAGCATTGCCAATATTTTTGTCTTCCAAGATCATGATCGCGACATTTTACCGAGAAGTTTGGGGCGTTACAAGGATTTTCCCGACTGTCCAGAAACATTAGTCGAGTCTTTCCTGCATTTACCGTGAGACCATGCACACGAAGCCAAATGCCGGGAGAGCCCAAAACCTGTTCCATCCCAGTGGCAATGTTTTGGAATGAGGATATTTTACCACTGACCAAAATTTGAATGCCATCTGCGTGTTGGACTGATACTGTGTCTTCTGCGAACAGACTGACGTCGTTGGAGAAGATGCAGTAGAGCAGAGGGCCGAGAGCTGATCCTTGAAAGACTCCGGTGCTGTTGTGCAATGATACAGACTTTGTATTGGTCTCTGGACTGTTAGTGCGGCTAACAATCTGGGTGTGCTTATGGAGGTGAGCTGAAAACCAGGAAATGTCGATACCGTAGAAGCTTAATTTTGAAAGGAGCTTCGAGTCATCTACGACATCAAAGCATTGGTTCAAATCCAGCAGGCAAAGAAGGAACATCTCCCCTCGGTCGTTGGCGGGAAGGATTTGGTCGGATATGGAAATCAGTTTCCGTCGAGTGACGTGCGCGGAACGCCTGTTGAGTGGGGGAAATGAAGTGTTTCGGGACATGTAGTTTTAGAGCTCCTAGTGTGGGGCGCGTAGCACAATCTTGGCAATGGCAGGGACGATGGAAATAGGACGGTAGTTCGATGGATTACAAGGATTACCGAATTAAAATATATAGCAGACGAGGAAGTGTGCCGAGGATGCAGGAATATCGGAATAAATAATGCCGGAGTTCACCAAATGTAGAAGCACCGTGCTGACCACGTCAAACGATGGCCGCATCAAGCGGATGCTGATGCCGTCTTCGCTGCAGGCCGACGGGCCATTCATTCCGAAGACGATAAACCCGCAGTCCCGACAGTGTCAACGACGCCAGCACCAGCGGTTACGCGCCCGAACGCGGCAAACGGCATGCGAGATGCGGCGTCTCTCCCACATCCCTCACCTCGCCTGCTACGTGCGGACCCACGCCGACACACAAAAAAATCGTTTATCTGGTCCGGCGTCGCATCTGGTAGCTCGCGGTTGGCCTTCCCGCTGCCCACGATGGAACTGATGTGCCTCCACACGGACCGGCTACCGTCCTCCCAGATGCGCCACTCTGCATCACTGCGGGTCCGTTAGGCGTCAGACGCAATGTTAATGCGGACATCGGGGGATCTCCAGAAAAGAAAGAAAACAGGTAGGTTCCTGATGCCATTCAAGGACTCTGAAATATGCGCCCGCGACAAGCGCGCCCGGATGTTCACTAGTGTGTGCGCGAAGAATATAGTTACAATTTATGAGGCTCTTTCTCCATAAAATATGATGCGAAGTGCATTTATGAAAGTTAGCTTGCCTTCAGACGTCAATTTCATTGCCACTTACAGTGATATATTGCGCATATTGTTACTTTGCGTATTGGCTTATGGAACTATTTTCCACCATAGCCGGCGGGCCCCGCGGCCCGCGGCCCGTCCCCGACCGCCCGACATTCATAATATGGCGGGGCGCGCTTGGGGGCGCGGACCATTCCCTGAATGTTAATGGGCCCCAACGCCAAAGTTACAGGTATATTTTCATATTTGAAGCGAAAGGCGATGTGCCTGGCATGAGTTCCGCCACCACTGGAGTTGAGCCCGACAGGTTTTCTCGATATTGTTTAAGAACATTACGCTTATGGGCGTTGAATGGAAAGAATGCATCTACAACCGTGAATTTCACCTACACCATTTTGGCGTGGCAGAGTCGATGTTGCTTAGTATTGTTGAAGGGTGGAACTTTACTTTTTGTCGTGCCACCGCTCGGCGGCCCTACGGATCCTCTGGGCAGCAACCGTCGGCGCTTGACGTGCATCGAGCCATGCCAGAACCTCAATAATGCCGGAAAGCTTCATGTTAAAAGGTAAAAAATGGCAGGGTTAGATATCGTTGAAAGTAGTCGAGTATGGCATCAGAAGGCAGCTGATTTTATGCCGGTTTATTTGAGACAATTGGAAATTAATTCGCTAATGTAGAACATCTGATATGCAATTAAAAGGAATACAATATGATAATTCGAGACCGAAATCCTGGAATTGAGTGCAAAAGTCAAAGGGTTAGATATCTATAAAAGTAGTCGAGTGTGGCATCAGAAGGCAGCTGATTTTATGTCAGTTTATTTGAGACCATTTTAAATTAATTCGATAATGTAGAACATCTGATATACAATTTAAAGAGAATACAATGTGATAATTCGAGACACAAATACTGAAATTGAGTGCAAAAATGACAGGGTTAGATATCTATAAAAGTAGTCGAGTATGGCATCAGAAGGCAGCCGATTTTATGCCGGTTTATTTGAGGCCATTGGAAATTAATTCGGTAATGTAGAACATCTGATGTACAATTAAAAGGAATACAATATGATAATTCGAAACAGAAATCCTGGAATTGAGTACAAAAATGACAGGGTTATATATCTATAAAAGTAGTCGAGTATGGCATCAGAAGGCAGCTGATTTTATGCCGTTTTATTTGAGACCATTGGAAATGAATTCGCTAATGTAGAACATCTGATATACAATTTAAAGGAATACAATGTGATAATTTGAGACACAAATCCTGAAATTGAGTGCAAAAATGACAGGGTGAGATATCTATAAAGTTAGTCGAGTATGACATCAGAAGGCAGCTGATTTTATGCCGGTTTATTTGAGACCATTGGAAATTAATTCGGTAATGTAGAACATCTGATATACAATTTAAAGGAATACAATGTGATAACTTGGGACACAAATTCTGGAATTGAGTGCAAAAGTGACAGGGTTCAACCTTCATGGAAGTTATTCAAGATGATATAAAAATGTAGCACGTTCGATTTTCGTTTAGTTAAGAACATTGGAAATTGTCAGCACATCACACAGAAGATGTATGATACGTTTTTATTACAAGATGTTGAGTGGCCAATTGCTCCCATTTCACTTTAAGGGCAAAGTGACAGGGTGAAATGATTTGATAATAAAACGAACTACACATCATAAGAGAGCTTGTTTCAATGTTGTTCAAATTTGACCATTGGAAATTACTTGCACCTCCTCTAGAAACTAGAATATAGCATTAATCATAGCAAGCCCACTCTGGTGGTGTTCCTTCACAAACCCACCACCAGAGCGGCGCCACCGGTATTATGTCCGCTCATGACGCCCTAACGCGACGCCTCGTGCGGTGTGACCGACCGCCGGGGTCAGCTGATGGGCTCCTGAACCGTACGAGGCTCAGGACGCCTCGTGCGGTGTAACCAGCTGCCGAAGGGTCAGCTGTGGCCAATTCACTATTGTTTTGTACTCACACAGTTTGCTAACAAACAGTGTGATGCAAAATAACAAACTGTGTTAAATCAAGTTTCCTAAAGGTGCTTGCTCTGTAATGACAAAAATTGCCTTAATCCTGGCAGGATGTCTTTGAGAGTAATATTACAAACGTTACAAACTGTGTGATTTTACAATGCCTTTCAGTAAAAAAAGAACACAGATATTACAACATAATATGATTTATTTACAATAATGATTAAGGAAAAAATTCTGACGAATTAACAATGTAATGAAGAATTAAGATACATAAGACCGAACGATAGAAAATATGACATTTACAGGGTAAACAGTTCCCTTCAATGCGCCAAACCCTTGATAGGAAAATCAGCTGAAAAAGCATCCCAGCAGGCCGAGAATCCCTCCTCGAAGTCTAGGCCTTACAATCCCTCCCCCGTCAGGGGCGGATACAGGAATTTCCATAAGGCAATTGTCTGGAGGGATGTGTCATTTCTACGGAGGGCTCCTCTCTGCTAAAGCACCTGGAGGGGTACCCCCGTCCGAAGCCTTCGAGGGGCGCCTAAGGCTGAGCATTTTTCGTGGTGGGGGTATTAGAGCCTTTGCAGAGCGGCTTCTCTGCCCGGCCGGAGGAGAACCACCTTCCATGTGGGAGCACTCGAGGAATGCACCCCAATGCCCCTGTATCCGGCCGTACCCGTATTTTTTTACCATGTTATCCGAGAGCTTACCCTACATCGATAGTTAAATTTTAGTTCCTCAATCATTAAAATTTATCGATCCACCCCTGGGTTACGATGGCGAGCAAGCCCCCAAATAATACGGAATTTGCATCACGACCGAATTGCAAAAATGCAAGGCTGCGCGTGCGCCAACAATGGAAAGACAGCAGAAAACTAGTAGTATCGCCATGCTTGGCCCGTGATGATGGGGATGGGTGAAGTGATTGAATTTAATTTTGCGCGAGTGATTTGCGTATGTGTTCGTGAGCACAGCTTCATAAGCTATTGAGGACAGCATAGAATGATTCAACATGGCAATGACCTTCGTGTTTTTGTCTGGGTCAGGTTATGCTGGTTGTGGCAGCAATGGCAGGTATGTAGGCGCCACCACCTAGGACCTACCGAATGACTGATGCAAGTTGAGGTTTGCATGCATGAAGAACAAGCCTCCTTAGCTACCTTCAATCCGGTATGTTACTTGAAAGCGAGGTATGTACTAATGCCAGTGGGGTCCTAGAGGCTCCAGCACGGGTATTGATTTTTTGAACATTATTTGGGGTGGGGTGGGGAAAAATACGTGAAGGCAATGGGCAGGCACAAATGGATTGGAGAGTGACACTCCACAGGGTTCC